>JARQOC010000002.1:419682822-419738025 GCA_033576535.1 Allobates femoralis
GGTATGATGGGGACAATACTACAGGAGGGGGCATAATGGGGGCAATACTACAGGAGGGAGCATGAGGGGGCAGTACTACTGGAGGGGGCATGATGGGGCAATACTACAGGAGGGGGCATGATGGGGCAATGACTCACCGCGGGCCGGGTATCTCAGGTCTCAGGCGCAGTCTGTGGTCACGGTTCGGTGCCTGAGGCTGTGGGCCCAGTGGTCAGTAAAAGGGTGAAAAATAAAATAATAAAAAGGGAATAAAGTTTTTGTTCGTGACGCCACCTGTAGGGTTCCGGTGATGGCACCGGCGCTGCTTGGACCTCCGGGGTGATGGGCGGCAGCAAGGTGGAACCGCTACCTACAGGACGAGCGGGGTCCCCAAGGCTGTAGAGCTGCTACGGTGGAATAGGGCAGCTCAGTCGTTTCTGTAAAGCAATGCAGGCAAAGCACAGTTCATGGAATAAGGCTCGGACACGCTGCTCACTCTGTACGGGTTCTTTACTCTGGTAAACGGCAGCTTTACAAGGTATGCGATGGTGTCGGCTCAGGTAGTGGACCGGTGGCTCTGGCAATGAGCAGCGTCCCTCCGAAGCTCCACAGGTGTCTTTTTCTATCATTGTTTGTCCTTTACTTCGCTGCTCTGCTATACCCAAACTGGGAACACTGAGGGCCTTCGGTTGGGTCACCGCTGCAGGCCGATCTCTCTCGGCGAGCCCTGGTCCTCAATGGTGGGTGCTCCTGGTATAAGCTGCGGTTGTTGTTGGTTTGTGAGTCGGGCTCCTAGGAAGCCTTCGACCACTCCGGGTTCTGTGGTGCAGGGATGAACCGACTGGACCACTTCGGAGCCGGTACTCCGGGTTCTGACTTTGCCCCCTTCTCTTCTAGGCCACCAGGTTGAGGTGCCCTCCCAATTAGCCTTCTCAGTGTTCTTCTGCAACTCCTTCCATTCTGCTACGTCTGTTACTTTCACTTTGCCTCTCTGAGCTTCTCTCCTGTCACGACTTGACTTCTGCACTGTTCTGTTCCCACTTCCTGGTCTAACTCTTTTCTGCTCACCCACTCACTATATCACCTAGCTCTTCTCCCACCGGGACCTGTTACCCTAGCAACGGGTGTCTGATTTGTCCCCTGATCACTAGGTGTGTGTGTGTGTATTGGAGCTTCAGGATTCTTCTACTCATTACCAGAGCAAAGGATATGGCACCTTCATTCAGGGGTGTAGTACCCTTTTGTGACGCACTCTTAGTGGGGCGCCACAGGCAATATAATACAGGAGGGGGCAATACTACAGGAGGGGGCATGATGGTGGCAATACTACAGGAGGGGGCATGATGGGGGCAATACTACAGGAGGGAGCATGAGAGGGCAGTACTACTGGAGGGGGCATGATGTGGACAATACTACAGGAGAAGGCTTGATGGGGGTAGTACTACAGGAGGGGGCATGATGGGGGCAATACTACAGGAGAGGTATGATGGGGCAATACTACAGGAGGGAGCATGAGGGGGCAGTACTACTGGAGGGGGCATGATGGGGCAATACTACAGGAGGGGGCATGATGCGGACAATACTACAGGAGAGGGCTTGATGGGGTAGTACTACAGGAGGGGGCATGATGGGGCAATACTACAGGAGGGGTATGATGGGGCAATACTACAGGAGGGGGCACGATGCGGGCAATACTACAGGAGGGGGCTTGATGGGGCAATACTACAAGAAGGGGCATGATTGGCAGTACTACAGGAGGGGGCATGATGGGGGCAATACTACCTGGAGGAGGCATGATGGGGCAATAGTACCAGGAGGGGGCATGATGGGGCAATAGTACCAGGAGGGGGCATGATGGGGCAATAGTACCAGGAGGGGGCATGATGGGGCAATAGTACCAGGAGGGGCATGATGGGGCAATAGTACCAGGTGGGGCATGATGGGGCAATAGTACCAGGAGAGGCATGATGGAACAACACTACCAGGAGGGGGCACGATGGGGCAATACTACCATGATGGGGCATTACTACATGGAGAGGGCATGATGGGGCATTACTGAAAGATGTGGACATGAAGGGGCATTTCTGTAAGGAGGGGGCAGGATGGGGCATTACTACAAGGAGTGGACAGGAAGCAGACATAACTGCTAGGAGGGGGCAGGATGAGGCATTAGTACAAGGGGACAAGGATCGGGCTTTACTACAACATGGCAGAATGGGAACATTACTGCAAGACTGGGCACTACTGCAAGGTGACAAGGATGTGGCACATTACTACAAGAAGGGGGCCTAGATGGGGACACAACTACAAGGAGAGGGTCAGGATGGAGCACATAACCTCAAGGAAAAGGACAGAATGGAGCGCATATCTACAAGGAGAGGGTCAGGATGGAGCACATAACTACAAGGAGAGGGTCAGGATGGAGCACATAACTACAAGGAGAGGGTCAGGATAGAGCACATAACTACAAGGAGAGGGTCAGGATGGAGCACATAACTACAAGGGGAGGGTCAGGATGGAGCACATAACTACAAGGAGAGGGCCAGGATGGAACACATAACCTCAAGGAAAAGGACAGGATGGAGCACATAACCTCAAGGAAAGGGACAGGATGGAGTGCATAACTACAAGGAGAGGGTCAGCACGGAGCACATAACCTCAAGGAAAGGCACAGGATGGAGTACATAACTACAAGGAGAGTGTCAGGATGGAGCACATAGCTACGAGGAGAGGGTCAGGATGGAGTACATAACTTCAAGGAAAGGGACAGGATGCAGCACATAGCTACATGATAGGGACCAGGATTTCAGTGTGGAATCTGCTTTCATTCCATGATAAAATCTATCTAATATCTAACGTTCTGCATTTTTTTTCCATTCAGATCAATCCGCATGCTATGTCTGGAAAGGGCAGTGGGAGCGGCTGACCACACACATGAGCTGAATGACCCCTGCTGAAGAGAAGAAAAGACTGCAAAGGTAAGTTTAAAAGCAATTAATTGTTAAAATAATATAATTAATCATCAGGGTGTCAGGACAGCAAGCACTGTACTGGGGAGAGAGTTGCGTCTGCTGCTTCTCCCCTGTGCAGCGCTTGTGACGTCCACTCCTGTAATTTAGGTTAAATTGCCCTATTGGCACTTCACAATAAAAAATTAAGTTTTAGGTTGCAGTTTGGGCACTCGTCCCCTGAAAGGTTCGCCATCACTGGCTTAGACAGACAATCTATTATATAATTGTCTAAGGGTTTTTTGAGTGTCTGTCGCCGAAATCGCGCGCCACACAGAGGCAGCTCATCAGTGGCCGCCGAAAGCGGTGACCAATGAGCGCAGACTATGCCCCCCTCCGCTACTCCTGCAGCTCCCCGCGGCCCCCCGCTCTTCCTGCCCCCCTCCACTCCTCCTGTCCCCCTTCACTGCTACTGCCCCTCCTCCGCTCCCCGCGGCCCCCCTCCCTCTGCCCCCCCCGCTCCCCCATGGTGATAATAAAAATAAAAAAACCCTCAGTGAGGATACTTAGCCTCCGCCGGCTCACTTCACCTCCTGCCTCTAGGACCTGCCGTGATGTCACAGTCACATGACCGGTTACCGCGGTAACTGGTCAAATGACTGTGACATCACGTCAGGTCCTAGGATCAGAAGATACAGCTAGAGACGCCGGGGGACTCGTGGACAGGTCAGAAAAGATAGTTTATTATTTTTTATTCCGGAGGAGAGGGGAGAAGCGGGGAGCAACAGGGGAGAAGAGGGGTTAACACAGGGGAGAAGAGGGGAGAGCAGGGGAGAAGCAGGGAGAACAGGGGAGAAGAGGGGTTAACACAGGGGAAAAAACGGGGAGAGCAGGGGAGAAGAGGGGAAACACAGGGAGAAGAGGGGGAAACACAAGGAGAAGAGGGGGAAACACAGGGGAGAAGGGTTAACACAAAGGAGAAGCGGGGAGAGCAGAGGAGAAGAGGGGTTAACACAGGGGAGAAGTGGGGTTAACACAGGGAAGAAGAGGGGTTAACACAGGGGAGAAGAGGGGTTAACACAAGGGAGAAGAGGGGTTAACACAGGGGGGGAAGAGGGGTTAACACAGGGAAAAGAGGGTTAACACAGGGGGAAGCGGGGAGAGCAGAGGAGAAGAAGGGTTAACACAGGGGAGAAGTGGAGTTAACACAGGGAAGAAAAGGGGTTAGCACAGGGGAGAAGAGGGGTTAACACAGGGGAGAAGAGGGGTTAACACAGGCTCCATCCTGCCCCCCACCACCATCCTGATCCCCCCAGCCACCATCCTGCCCTACCGGCTCCATCCTGTTTCCCCTCATCCATCCTGATCTCCCCCATATCCATCCTGCCCCGCCGGCTCCATCCTGCCCCGCCAGCTCCATCCTCCACCCCCACCACCATCCTGCCCCCCCACCAACATCCTGCCCCCCCCCGCCACCATGCCACCATCCTGCCCTGCCAGCTCCATCCTGACCCCCCACCACCATCCTGATCCCCCGCATGCCACCGTCCTGCCCCACCGGCTCTGTCCTGCCCCCCCCCGCATCCATCCTGCCCCGCCGGCTCTATCCTGCACCCCCACCACCATCCTGCCCCCCACCACCTCCATCCTGCCCCCCCCGCCACCATCCTGCCCTGCCGGCTCTATCCTGCACCCCCACCACCATCCTGCCCCCCCCATGCCACCATCCAGCCCCCCCCCCCCACCATCCTGCCCCCCCAACACCATCCTGCCCCCCCACCACCATCCTGCCCAGCCGGCTCCATCCTGCCCCGCCGGCTCCATCCTGCTCCGCTCGCTCCATCCTGTCCAGCTCACTCCATCCTGCCCAGCTGGCTCCATCCTGCCCCCCCCGCCACCATCCTGCCCCGCCGGCTCCATCCTGCACCCCACCACCATCCTGCCCCCCCACCACCATCCTGCCCCCCGCCACCATCCTGCCCCCCGCCACCATCCTGCCCCGCCAGCTCCATCCTGCCCGCCGGCTCCATCCTGATCCCCCGCCTCCATCTTGCCCCGCCGGCTCCATCCTACCCCCCCGCCGGTTCCATCCTGCTCCGCTGGCTCCATCCTGCCCCCCACCACCATCCTTATCCCCCCCACATCTATCCTGCCCCCCCGCATCCATCCTTATCCCCCCCACATCTATCCTGCCCCCCCGCATCCATCCTTCCCCATCGGCTCCATCCTGCACCCCCACCACCATCCTGCCCCCCCGCCACCATCCAGCCCCCCCCCGCCACCATCCTGCCCTGCCGGCTCTATCCTGCACCCCCACCACCATCCTGACCCCCCATGCCACCATCCCGCCCTCCCCCACCATCCTGCCCCCCCACCACCATCCTGCCCCGCCACCACCATCCTGCCCCACCGGCTCCATCCTGCCCCGACGGCTCCATCCTGCTCCGCTCGCTCCATCCTGTCCAGCTCACTCCATCCTGCCCAGCTGGCTCCATCCTGCACCCCCACCACCATCCTGCCCCCCCACCACCATCCTGCCCCACTGGCTCCATCCTGCCCCCCGCCACCATCCTGCCCTGCCAACTCCATCCTGCCCCGCCGGCTCCATCCTGCTCCACTCACCACCATCCTGCCCCACCGGCTCCATCCCGCCCCGCCGACTCCATCCTGCCCCGCCGGCTCCATCCTGCCCCGCCAGCTCCATCCTGCCCCGCTCACCACCATCCTGCCCCGCTGGCTCCATCCTGCCCCGCAGGCTCCATCCTGCCCCGCTCACTCCATCCTGCCCAGCTGGCTCCATCCTGCCCCCCCCGCCACCATCCTGCCCCGCCGGCTCCATCCTGCACCACCATCCTGCCCCCCCACCACCATCCTGCCCCATTGGCTCCATCCTGCCCTCCCACCACCATCCTGCCCTACCGGCTCCATCCTGCCCCGCTGGCTCCATCCTGCCCCCCCCACCACCATCCTGCCCCCCCCACCACCATCCTGCCCCCCACCACCATCCTGCCCCGCTGGCTTCATCCTACCCCCCCGCCGACTCCATCCTGCTCCACTGGCTCCATCCTGCCCCCCCACCATCCTGCCCCGCCAGCTCCATCCTGCCCCACTCGCCACCATCCTGCCAAGCGGGATTCATACTGCCCCGCCAGCTCCATCCTGCCCTGCTGGCTCCATCCTGCCCCCTCACCACCATCCTGCCCCCCCGCATCCATCCTGCCCCGCTCACTCCATCCTGCCCCCCCGACACAATCCTACCCCCCTCCCCCCTCAGCTGATCAGTTTCCCAGGCAACGACAGGTCCTAAAGGCCTGTAGGACCTAGAAGACGGAGTTGGAGCGAGCCGGCGGACAGGTGAGTATCCTCACTGAGGATTTTTTTGTTTTTACTTTTACTGTGGAGGACCGGGGGCCATGAGGAGCAGGGGGCCGCGGGGAGCGGAGTATCGCCATATACCATAGTGCTGCTATACATGTAATATAATGTACCGCCATGTACCATAGCGTTGCTATACATGTACTGTAATGTACGGCCATATACTATAGTGCTGCTATACATGTACTGTAATGTACCGCCATATACCATAGCACTGCTATACATGTACTGTAATGTACCGCCATATACTATAGTGCTGCTATACATGTACTGTAATGTACCGCCATATATGATAGCGCTGCTATACATGTACTGTAATGAACAGCCATATACCATAGCACTGCTATACATGTACTGCAATGTACCGCCATATACTATAGTGCTGCTATACATGTTCCGCCATATACCATAGCGCTGCTATACATGTACTGCAATGTACCGCCATATACTATAGTGCTGCTATACATATGCTGCAGTGTACCGCCACATACCATACTATGCATGTAATGTAATGCACCGCCATATGCCATAGCGATGCTATACATGTACTGCAATGTACCGCCATATACTATAGTGCTGCTATCAGGGGTGAACCTAGCCTCTCTGCTGCCTGAGGCGAACTGCAAAACGGCGCCCCCCCCCCCTAGTAAGTTTTTTTCAATCGGTAGAAATAAATCTAGTTTGCACAGATTTATATCTACAAGTGAAGGAAAAGGCGGCACTCACCATTCGTAGAATCTTGTGCTTTATTACATCGAGGTGTGGAGGGGGTGCAGGAGGTGCGGACTGCACTACAAGGCGCAGCAACGCCATTAACAGGGATTGAAAGCGGGAACACAAGGTGTACAAGTGCTGTATACACCGTATCAATCCTGAAGGTGCCCGGTTACTTTTTTTTCTCCGTTTCGCTTTAAGATTTATATCTACCCTGTAAAATGAAATGAGGACAGCAGTGGATATTTTAATTTAGAGATATAGAAAAAAAGTTGTTCAAACACATGTATGTCACCGCCATCACACACATACAAGAACCACACAGACGAATCCAGAACAAGGGTCATTAATGGCAATCACAGGATTGGCTCCACCGTACAGACACACTACAATGATGGCTGGCAGAGCGGTGCTACTGTAGGCAGACACAGTCCTGCAACCTGAAGCGTGCTGAGCATGTGAGCCGGCATTTAACGTGGGAATACGAGCTTTGACGTATATGTACTTCAAGAGGTAGTGAAGGGGTTAAATTACACAATATATACATGTATACAGCACACATATACTGGACAACACATGCTCATTACATACACATCATACACTCACACAAGCACACACTTCAGATATGTCTTAGCTATATAACAGATGCTCTGCAGGTACACATCATATACACAGCACATGCATGCTGGAGAAGTGTATATACACACACTTTACTATACTCAAAAGATATCTAAACACACACACAATCATACAAAGCTCACAAACAGACACAAAGGTCACACACAGACACGCAACTCACACAGACACGAAGCTCACACACAGACATACAAAGATCACACACAGATACGCATCTCACAAACAGACATGTAACTCACACAGACACGCAGCTCACACACACAGACACACAAAGCTCGCACAGACATGCAACTCACACAGACTCGCAACTCACACACACAGCTCACACCCACACAGTTCACACACAGACACAACTCATACACAGCTCCCACACACAACTCACACACAGACACGGAGCTCACGCACAGCTCACACACAGCTCACACACAGACACGTAACTCAGACACGCAACTCACACACAGACAACACACACAGCACACACACACAGTTCACACACAGACACACTACTCACACACAGCTCATACACAAACATGTAACTCACACAGACACAACTCAGACACGCAACTTACACACAGACACGCAACTCACACACAGACACGTAAGTCACACACAAAGCTCACACAGTTCACACACACAAACACAGCTCACACACACAACTCACACACAGACATGCAACTCACACACAGCTCACACACAGACATAACTCACACACACATACAGCTCACACACAAACACAGCTCACACAAATGCACAACTCACACACACACAGCTCACAGACAGCTCACACACTCAACTCCCACAGACAGACACGCAACTCACATACAGACACAACTCACATGCATACAGCTCACACACACAACTCTCACACAGACACACAGCTCACACACTCACAGCATACACACACAGACACGCAACTCATACACACATTCAGCTCACACACAGACATACACACAACTCACACACACAGCTCTCACACACACACAAGTCACACACAGACACAACTCACACACACAGGTGCCACACACAGACACACAACTCATACAGACACGCAACTCATACAACTCACACACAGCTCACACACAAACACACAACTCACAGACACACAGCTTACACAGACAAGTAACTCACACACAGACATGCAACTCACACTCACACAGCTCACACACAGACACAGCTCACACAGATAAGTAACTCAAACATACAACACACACACAGCTCACACACACAGACACACAGCTCACACATACAATTCACACACAGACATGCAACTCTCACACAACTCACATGCAACTCACATACACAAAACACACACAGCTCACACACATCTCACACACAGACACAGCTCACACACATCTCACACACAGACAGACACACAGCTCTCTCACAGATTATACAGATACCTCACACAGTCCTCTGTGCTGGTTGTACATGTGCAGCTTCACATGCTCACAGCCCCTGGGTCCCAGCCCCCTCACTCCCTGGCCAGCAGCAGATCTGTCACCTTGTGATCTGGAGCTGCTTATCTTTGGTATCTCAGCATAGGAGGCTGCTCTCTGATCTTTGCTGGCTTTCACTTCTTCCCGCGGTGTGCAGGACAACATGAGCACCCCTGCAGATGCCGCCCCCTGGTGGCGCCGCCTGAGTCAGGCCACTCACATTGCCTCATCATTGATACGGCCCTGGCTGCTATACATATGCTGTAGTGTACTGCCATATACCATAGCGCTGCTATACATATGCTGTAGTGTACCGCCATATACCATAGCGCTGCTATACATGTGCTGTAATGTACCACCATATACGATAGAGCTGCTATATATGTATATATATACAGTGTTGGCCAAAAGTATTGACACCCCTGCAATTCTGTCAGATAATACTCAGTTTCTTCCTGAAAATGATTGCAATCACAAATTCTTTGGTATTATTATCTTCATTTAATTTGTCTTCAATGAAAAAACACAAAAGAGAATGAAGCAAAAAGCAAAACATTGATCATTTCACACAAGACTCCAAAAATGGGCCGGACAAAAGTATTGGCACCCTCAGCCTAATACTTGGTTGCACAACCTTTAGCCAAAATAACTGCGAGCAACCGCTTCCGGTAACCATCAATGAGTTTCTTACAATGCTCTGCCGGAATTTGAGACCATTCTTCTTTGGCAAACTGCTCCAGGTCCCTGATATTTGAAGGGTGCCTTCTCCAAACTGCCATTTTTAGATCTGTCCACAGGTGTTCTATGGGATTCAGGTCTGGACTCATTGCTGACCACCTTAGAAGTCTCCAGTGCTTTCTCTCAAACCATTTTCTAGTGCTTTTTGAAGTGTGTTTTGGGTCATTGTCCTGCTGGAAGACCCATGACCTCTGAGGGAGACCCAGCTTTGTCACACTGGGCCCTACATTATGCTGCAAAATTTGTTGGTAGTCTTCAGACTTCATAATGCCATGCACACGGTCAAGCAGTCCAGTGGCAGAGGCTGCAAAGCAACCCCAAAACATCAGGGAACCTCTGCCATGTTTGACTGTAGGGACCGTGTTCTTTTCTTTGAATGCCTCTTTTTTTCTCCTGTAAACTCTATGTTGATGCCTTTGCACAAAAAGAGAGAACATTCTTCCAAAACATTTTAGGCTTTCTCAGGTAAGTTTTGGCAAACTCCAGCCTGGCTTTTTTATGTCTCTGGGTAAGAAGTGGGGTCTTCCTGGGTCTCCAACCATACAGTCCCTTTTCATTCAGACACCGACGGATAGTACGGGTTGACACTGTTGCACCCTCGGACTGCAGGGCAGCTTGAAATTGTTTGGATGTTAGTCGAGGTTCTTTATCCACCATCCGCACAATCTTGCATTGAAAT
Organism: Allobates femoralis; assembly: GCA_033576535.1. Classification (NCBI taxonomy): domain Eukaryota; kingdom Metazoa; phylum Chordata; class Amphibia; order Anura; family Aromobatidae; genus Allobates; species Allobates femoralis. Next base: position 419,693,328 of record JARQOC010000002.1, read on the forward strand.
CTCTCGTCAATTTTTCTTTTCCGTCCACATCTAGGGAGGTTAGCCACAGTGCCATGGGCTTTAGACTTCTTGATGACACTGCGCACGGGAGACACAGGAACATTCAGGTCTTTGGAGATGGACTTGTAGCCTTGAGATTGCTCATGCTTCCTCACAATTTGGTTTCTCAAGTCCTCAGACAGGTCTTTGCTCTTCTTTCTTTTCTCCATGCTTAATGTGGTACACACAAGGACACAGGACAGAGGTTGAGTCAACTTTAATCCATGTCAACTGGCTGCAAGTGTGATTTAGTTATTGCCAACACCTGTTAGGTGCCACAGGTAAGTTACAGGTGCTGTTAATACACAAATTAGAGAAGCATCACATGATTTTTCTAAGGGTGCCAATACTTTTGTCCACCCCCTTTTTTATGTTTGGTGTGGAATTATATCCAATTTGGCTTCAGGACAAATCTTTTTGTGTTTTTTTTCATTGAAGACAAATTAGATGAAGATAATAATACCAAAGAATTTGTGATTGCAATCATTTTCAGGAAGAAACTGAGCATTATCTGACAGAATTGCAGGGGTGTCAATACTTTTGGCCATGACTGCATATATGTAGTTCACTCACGTTGACTGAACAAGTTCTGTCAGTCACAGTATTTCAACTACATACATATTCTAGAATACCCGATGCGTTAGAATCGGGCCTCCATCTAGTCACATCATAATGGTTGATGACATCACAGGGTCAATAAATTCCACTGTGAAAGCTCAGAATCTCAGTGTTCAGAGACACCGGCAAGCGACTGCACCTCCTTTGTAATCAGCCTGCTTTTCAGTTTATTTTATTAGGATTTTACCTCTGGAAAGATCATCTGGAAGGAAAGAAATATGAAGAGAAAAAGACAAAACAACATATCACAAAATGGTTTTGGAGGGAAGTAACCATCAACCTGTTGTTCTTGATTTCCAGCATCAGCAATGTAATGGGCTGGAATTCCATTAGTATTGAAGTACTCAGCTAAATTGTTAACACAGGTAAACCACCGGGGTAGATTGCCTTTACTAGTGATTTACTGGGATGGGTTGCCTCCACCAGTACTATAGTGGTCTGTATTGCCACCACTAGTAAAGAAAAACTGGTCTGGATTTCCCCCACCAGTACAATACTGGTTTTGATTGCCACTACTAATCATTTTCTGGGCTGGAATACCAATACTATCAATCTCTTGGACTGGTGTGGCACTATCAACGAACTAACTGGTTGGATCACCATTCCTGGAAAATGAATGGGCTTTGTGGCATCCACAGGCAAACTACTGAGCTGGTTTGCCACAACTAGAGAACTATTGGTTTGGGTTGTAACCACTTGTGAAATGCTTGGGTGGGTTCTCACCGCCAGTGAACTACTTGGCTGGGGCAAAACCGATGGCGAAATATAAAGCTGTCTTGTGACCACTAGCTAACCTCCTAACTGGATCCCTATTGCTAAAGAGCTACTAGGCTGGGCCACTAATGTTGGTGTACTACTTAGCGAATCATCCACTGACAGTAGACTCCTGTGCTGGATTGCAACTCTCTACTATCTCTTGCACTGGGTCAACACCACCAGCAAACACCCAGGCTGGTTCTCCACCACTGGGAAGCTACAAAACTGGATCACAATCAGAGGCAAATTAGTGCACTGGATATATATTGTAGATGAGAGAGCAATATGTGAATTCATTAGTACCGTAGTTATCCTTCCTGTACTTGTACAAATATGACTAGGATGAATGTACTCCCTTGCCCTACTCCGTTTACTTGTAATTCTGATCATTGTTTACATCAATAAAATCATTTTCCCTTTCTTCTTCTCCTTTCCCTTACCTCTTCTTATTTATAAGAATTTATTTCATGATATACTGTTTTTTTCAAGTACTGTATAATGGCAATGCTCGTTCTAGTGTAGTCAAGATGGTTTTGAAAACTATTGGAAAATTAAAATTTACACCGGACAGCCCCGGATCAAAAAAAACGTGGTGTGAAGCCAGCCTTACTTGAAATTGTAACCTACTTATCATAATACACCACAGCTCAGACAGACAATGACATAATGGTTGATGACATCACAGGGTCAATAAATTCCACTGTGAAAGCTCAGAATCTCAGTCTTCAGAGACACCGGCAAGAGACTGCACCTCCTTTGTAATCAGCCTGCTTTTCAGTTTATTTTATTAGGATTTTACCTCTGGAAAGATCACGTGGAAGGAAAGAAATATGAAGAGAAAAAGACAAAACAACATATCGCAAGATGGTTTTGGAGGGAAGTAACCATCAACCTGTTGTGCTTGATTTCCAGCATCAGCAATGTAATGGGCTGGAATGCCATTGTTATTGATGTACTCGGCTGGATTGTAAACACAGGTAAACCACCGGGGTAGATTGCCTTTACTAGTGATTTACTGAGATGGGTTGCACCCAGCAGTATCATACTGGTCTGTATTGCCACCACTAGTAAATAAACTGGTCTCTATTTCCCCCACCAGTACAATACTGGTTTTGATTGCCACTACTTATAATTTTTTGGGATACCAATACTATCAATCTCTTGGACTGGTTTGGCACTATCAACGAACCAACTGGTTCGATCACCATTCCTGGAAAATGAATGGGCTTTGTGGCATCCACAGACAAACTCCTGAGCTGGTTAGCCACAACTAGGGAACTATTGGTTTGGGTTGTAACCACTTGTGAACTGTTTGGCTAGGTTCTCACCGCCAGTGAACTACTTGGCTGGGGCAAAACCGATGGCGAAATATTAAGCTGGCTTGTGACCACTGGCTAACCTCCCAACTGGATCCCTATTTCTAATGAGCTACTAGGCTGGGTCACTAATGTTGGTGTACTACTTAGTATTGGTATCCCAGCCCTGGTTCGCTATCTTTCTTTTAATGTTTTTTTTATTAAGCAGAAAAGATGTACAGTCATTAAGTCATTCCCTCACTAGGGAGATGAATACATTAGTTTCAACAAAAAGTATTAACAATATACAAACCTTTGTATTATATGTCTTATAGTGTACTACTTTCTACTGGTTTTTTGCTAATTAAGGAACCAAAAGGAACAACAAGATTTTGAAAAACAGAGTTATAGAAGTAATAGCGATAGAACTAGGGAGGGTTCAGGAGTGAGGGCAGGTGAAGGGGGAGGTTAAGGAACCTTGGGAATGGGTCCGCATGAGGGTTTTTCCTCATTATAAGTTATTCAATTATAGAAATTCTTATGAATTCCTGGGTCGCTCTGTAGTATGTCCATGGTGTCCAGGTTTTTTCGAAGGATTCATAAGAACTGAACGAGAGAGCTGCGATTTCTGCTGCATGGTATACAGTATCTATTTCTCTAATTAATTGAGACTTATTTGGGATCCGCCCGAGTTCCATTGAGTGGAAATAGGAAGCCTGCAGTCGGTTATAATGTTGGAAGCTAATCTAGATATATATGGTTCTTTTGGCCAAATAGACAGGTTGAGTAATGCCGATAAAGGCGTCAGCTCTACTTTGCGTTGCAAAACTTCTGTGAGCACCCCCGACACCGTCTTCCAGTACTCTTGTATAAAAGGGCATTGCCACCATATATGTATATATGTTCCCAGAGCAGAATTACATCTCCAGCAGGAATCCGGTGTCGAGGAGTGCCATTTATGTATCAATACGGGAGTACGATACCACCTCGGTACCACTTTGTAGGAATTTTCCTGTAATTTTACACAGGGAGAAGGGCCGTGAGATCTTCTATAAGGCTGCCTTCACATTTGCGTATGTGAACGCAGCCTATGCTGCGTTCCCATACGCATTCAAACGCATGCGCACTGCGTTCCTATGTTTAACATAGGAACACATAGTGCCTGTGTTTGGCAGCGTTTGCTGCGTTCGGGTGCGGATGCGGACGATATCTGCTCCTTCCGGTGTCCCGCGTCCGCACCCGGGACACAGCATGTCGTGTCCCTGGTGCGGGCAAGAGTGTGTGATTTGTGCGCAGGCATCCGCATGCGCACAGATCACTAATGGCGGGCAATGAGAGCGCACGGCGGTCTGCAAGCATCTGTAGACCGCCGTGCGCTCCATTATAAACATAGGGGCCGCGGTCTGCATGCAGATGCTTGCAGATGCATCTGCAAAACGCTGCAGATGCATCTGCAAGTCTGAAGGCAGCCTAAATTTGTTTAATTTGTTGATCTGAAAACTCAATCTGGAGGTCTCGTTCCCAGAGGCCCAAAAAGTCTCTCTTAACATGTGCATGTCTCATATTAATTGTTTATACAGCAGGGATAACACCTTAGTAGGTGTTTGCGATTGTGTACATAATTGTTCAAATAGTGTTGGGGTCTAGAAAAGTTTAGATCTTTTAGATGTTTGTGGACATAAGCTTTCAATTTACCATATTGAATAAATGAGATAGCTGGTAGAGATCAAGATTGTTGTATCTCTTCTAGTGATGAGCGAGCATGCTCGCCACTACTCGGTACTCGCACGAGTATCACTATACTCGGGCTACTCGGCGAGCACCGAGTAATCTCGCGATACTCGTGCTGTGCTCGTGGTCATCATCTCTGCATGTTGGCGCTCTTTTGAGAGCCAGCCCGCATGCAGGGATTGGCTGGCAGACCACTGCAATGCCACAGCCCTGTTAGTTGTGGCATTGCAGTGATTGGCCGGCCTGCACAGCGTGACCGAGCCTTTATAAGACCCGGCCGCGCTGTGCTCTGCACACAGGCATCCAGACAGTGAGTGTAGGGAGAGTGTCTGCTGCTGCTTAGGGACAGATTTGCGGCCCTCATAGGTAGATCCGGAGCAGGGCTGCAAACTGCTGCTGACCACAACAGTCCTTCTCAGGACTAATCTAGGAGGATATAGGCAGGGTGATCCAGATCGGTATCCAAGCTTTTCTGTGACCATAACAGTCACCAGACTGTTAAACTTACTACCTTGATCCAGGTTATGGACTAAAATCCAAATCTCCTGTGACCATTACAGTCACCAGACTGGTGTACTTACTACCTTAATACAGGTTAGGGACTAAAATCCTACTCTCCTGTGACCATTACAGTCACCAGACTGGTGTACTTACTACCTTGATACAGGTTAGGGACTAAAATCCTACTCTCCTGTGACCATTACAGTCACCAGACTGGTGTACTTACTACCTTAATACAGGTTAGGGACTAAAATCCTAATCTCCTGTGACCATTACAGTCACCAGACTGGTGTACGTACTACCTTGATACAGGTTAGGGACTAAAATCCTAATCTCCTGTGACCATTACAGTCACCAGACTGGTGTACTTACTACCTTGATACAGGTTAGGGACTAAAATCCTAATCTCCTGTGACCATTACAGTCACCAGACTGGTGTACATACTACCTTAATACAGGTTAGGGACTAAAATCCTACTCTCCTGTGACCATTACATTCACCAGACTGGTGTACTTACTACCTTGATACAGGTTAGGGACTAAAATCCTACTCTCCTGTGACCATTACATTCACCAGACTGGTGTACTTACTACCTTAATACAGGTTAGGGACTAAAATCCTAATCTCCTGTGACCATTACAGTCACCAGACTGGTGTACTTACTACCTTAATACAGGTTAGGGACTAAAATCCTACTCTCCTGTGACCATTACATTCACCAGACTGGTGTACTTACTACCTTGATACAGGTTAGGGACTAAAATCCTACTCTCCTGTGACCATTACAGTCACCAGACTGTTGTCGCTGTATACAAGCAAAATGCGCAAGGGCGTTGGCAAGGAACAAGGAAGTGAACGTGATGGTGGTGCACGCAGAGGCTGAGGTCGTGTGCAAGCACTAATTTCGTAACAAGAAAGGGGCACATCTACTCGCTCACACGTCCTGTCCCAAATTCTTGGGGCCCGCTGCAGTACACCGCTCCTGAACCAACACCAGTGTCAACAGGTTGTTACTTGGATAGCGGATAATGCTTCAAGTCAGATTGGCACCTCCACAAACACCTTGTCTTCCACACGGTCAAGTGTCAGTAGCCGTGATACTGCACCACACATTTCCCAACCTGATCCTCCTTCCTACCACGAGGCCGAGTACACGTCCATGGACATTACTGATCCCACACTTGGACACTCGGAAGTCCAGAAGTGTGTACCCATGGGTGAGTGGAGGTACATGGCAAATTCCCATAACAAAATTTAAATTCAGTTGTCATTTGTTGGTGGTGTGGTGAAGTCTGGCCCAATCCAACCCTTGTTCATCTTGATCAGAGTCAGCCTGTCAGCATTTTCAGTTGACAGGCGGGTGCGTTGATAAGTAATGATTCCACCTGCGGCTCTGAAAACACGCTCTGACAAAACGCTAGCGGCAGGGCAGGCCAGGACTTCCAAGGCGTAGAGAGCCAATTCATGCCACGTGTCCAGCTTGGAGACACAAAAATTGTAAGGCACAGAGGAATCTAGCAGTACAGTTGTTTGATCTGCAAGGTACTCCTTCAGCATCTGGCCAAACTTAGCATTTCTTGTGGCACTACCCCGCACCTCAGGGGCTGTGGTACGTGAGGGGCTGAGAAAACTGTCCCACATCGTAAAGACTGTTCCCCTACCTCTGGCGGATTGGACTTGTGCCCCTCTCGGCCGTATGCCTTGGTTGTCCACCGATTCCTGACCTATGCCGCTAGCGTTTTGTGAGGGGAATGATTTGCCTACTTCCGTGACTATGGCCTTCTGGAAATGCTGCATTTTGGCTGACATAAAGTTCTCCTTGTAGCGTGGGTCTAACAGTGTTGCCAACCAGTACTGATTGTCGGCCAAGATGTTGTGAACGCGAGGGTCACGAGCCAGGCAGCTTACCATAAAGTCAGCCATGTGCGCCAGACTCTTAACAGCCATCACTTCAGTATCCAGACCAACACGATGACTAAACATGCTGTCCTCCTCCTCCTCATCTCCACTGTCCTCTGGCCAGCCACGCAGAATCGAGGGTATGACTGGTGTGCATGTCATATCCTCAATTTGGCCAGAGAGTTGCTCCATGTCTTCATCCTCCTCCTCCTCATCATAGTCCTCCACTGCACGTTGTGATGAGATGAGGCTGGGCTGTGTGTTTTCACCCACACCCACTACTGTTTCTTGCTCCAAGTCATCGCGCTCGGCCTGCAATGCATCCTCTTTGTTTTTCAGCAGAGACCGTTTTAGAAGGCAGAGTAGTGGTATGGTGATGCTAATAATGGCGTCATCGCCGCTCACCATCTTGGTGGAGTCCTCAAAGTTTTGGAGGACGGTACATAGGTCGGACATCCATCTCCACTCCTCAGGTGTTATGTGTGGAGTTTGACCCATTTCCCGACGGCTTAGGTGATACAGGTAGTCCACAACTGCCCTCTTCTGCTCACATATCCTGACCAACATGTGCAGAGTTGAATTCCAACGCGTGGGGATATCACACACCAGTCTGTGGGCCGGAAGACGCAAACAGCGCTGAAAGCCGGCAAGGCCGGCTGAAGCAGCAGGTGACTTGCGAAAATGTGCAGACAGACGGCGAACTTTTACCAGCAGTTCAGACACCTCTGGGTATGACTTTACAAACCTCTGAACCACCAGGTTGAGCACATGGGCCACGCATGGAACATGCGTCAGCTGGCCTCGCCTGCGTTACACATTTTCATTAAATGCGAGTTCAGATCTGGATAGAATGTCTTACAATAGAGGAGTGGGAATCCGTCTGGCCCCGGAGATTTGCTCGTCTGGCCCCTCGACAGGATGGACTGGAGTTCCTCAGGCTCAAAGGGCCTCATCAGCCACTTCTGCTGATTTTCATCTAATTTTGGTAAAGATAGGGAGGAAAGAATCAATTTCAGACTTCCTTTGATATAAGACTGTCTCGGGTTCGTGCGGTCTTAATTGGTACAGATTTTTATAGAATGTCAGAAATTCTGCATTGATTTGTTCCTAGTTTTGCGTAAGGTGACCTGACTCAGTCCTAACCCTATGAATAAATGTCCGAGACTGTCGCCTTTTGATCAGTGAAATCATGAGTTTGGAGGCCTTGTCACCGTGTACTAGAAGACGGTTTCTCCAATTAGTAAAATATTTCGCTGATTTTATATTAAGCAGATCTTTAAGGCGCTGTCTACATTCAGTTAGTTTCATCATGGTGGGTTGAGCCAGCGTTTTCTGGTGTTGAGTCTCTAGGTCTATTATTTCCCTGTACAATGTCTCTGTTTCTAGTTTCCTCTGTTTATTTTGATATGATGCCAATGATATTATTATGCCTCTTAGTGTCGCCTTGTGGGCCTCCCAGATTATAGTGGGATCCATGTCTGGAGTAATATTGGTTAGGAAGTAATCCTTAATAGCTGATTGTATTTTAGTTTTAATGTCTTTCAGACTCAGGAGAGATTCATTAAGCCTCCAGGTCCTGGAATTTGGGAAGGTTTTACCAAACCTCAGTGTCATAGACACCACTGCATGGTCCGAGTACAATGCTGGGAGGATTTCAGTTTTAACAATAGCTGAAAGTAAAGTTTTAGATATAAATAGGTAATCTAGCCTATGGTGATTGTTGTGTGGGTGGGAATAATACGTGTACGTTCTAGCCTTCGGGTGAAAATAGCGCCACACATCTATTAAATCTGCTGTATGGAGAGAAGACCTAACTCGAGGTTCTAGTGCAATGTTTATATCGCCCCTATCATAGTTGGGCCTTCTGCGAATAATGAAAGTTTATGTTGGATCTTCCTCATCCAGGATTCATGTTTTTTGTTATGTGCATATAAACTTCCCAGTGTGACCAGAGTGCCTTCAAGTAGACCTTTTATCTATTATATAATTGCCGTAACTGACTTCCGTCGGAGCGGCGCAACTTCCGGTGGCTTGGTTAGCGAGTCCAGGCTGTCACTCCTGGACTCTGTCCGTGGCCGCGTAGCGGCCACGGCGACTCCCGAAACAATGCCTGCAAAGCGGGCATTGCGAGTCGTTGCAACCTCGCGAAGCAATGCCCGCCAAGCGGGCATTGCGAGTCGCTGACACCCACCGCTAACCAAGCCACAGAAGCCCATACGACTGTAGTGTACACCGCTATAGTATACTACAGTCCCATGCCCATAAGCGCCATGGGACTGTAGTATACCATCGCGCTGTACACTACAGCCCCCTGACAGAAGCCCATACGACTGTAGTGTACACCGCTATAGTATACTACAGTCCCATGCCCATAAGCGCCATGGGACTGTAGTATACCATCGCGCTGTACACTACAGCCCCCTGCCGCCCTAAGCCACTACCCCGCCGCAGCCACTACCCTCTGCCGCACCTAACCCCTAAGCCACTACCCCGCCGCCGAAGCCCCTACCCCCTGCCGCCCTAAGCCACTACCCCGCCGCAGCCACTACCCTCTGCCGCAAGCCCCTATCCCCTGCCGCCCTAACCCACTACCCCGCCGCAGCCACTACCCTCTGCCGCACCTAACCCCTAAGCCACTACCCCCCGCCGAAGCCCCTACCCCCTGCCGCCCTAAGCCACTACCCCGCCGCAGCCACTACCCTCTGCCGCAAGTCCCTACCCCCTGCCGCCCTAAACCACTACCCCGCCGCAGCCACTACCCTCTGCCGCACCTAACCCCTAAGCCACTACCCCGCCGCCGAAGCCCCTACCCCCTGCCGCCCTAAGCCACTACCCCGCCGCAGCCACTACCCTCTGCCGCAAGCCCCTACCCCCTGCCGCCCTAAGCCACTACCCCGCCGCAGCCACTACCCTCTGCCGCACCTAACCCCTAAGCCACTACCCCGCCGCCGAAGCCCCTACCCCCTGCCGCCCTAAGCCACTACCCCGCTGCAGCCACTACCCTCTGCCGCAAGCCCCTACCCCCTGCCGCCCTAAGCCACTACCCCGCCGCAGCCACTACCCTCTGCCGCACCTAACCCCTAAGCCACTACCCCGCCGCCGAAGCCCCTACCCCCTGCCGCCCTAAGCCACTACCCCGCCGCAGCCACTACCCTCTGCCGCAAGCCCCTACCCCCTGCCGCCCTAACCCACTACCCCGCCGCAGCCACTACCCTCTGCCGCAAGCCCCTACCCCCTAAGCCGCACCTAACCCCCTACCCCCGAAGCCGCACCTAAACCCCTACCCCCCCACACCCCTAAGCCCCGCCGCACCTAAGCCCCTATCCCCTAAGCCCCGCCGCCTCCTAAGCTCACACCGCTAACACCTAACGCCCTACACCCGAAGCCCCCGCCGTCCCCTAACCTAACGCCCCCGTCGATCACTTACATGCCTTCTTAGTCATCTGATCGTCCGTCCGATCCACAAGTCCTTCGTCCGGCCAGCCGTCCTCTTCCTCCGGCCCCGCCGCTCTTCTCTCTTCTTTCCGCCATCTCCGGCTCTTCGTCCGGCCCCCGGGGTCTTCTGTCTTCTTTCCGCCAACTTCCATCTCCGACGTCCTCTTCACTTCTCATTAAGATAGAATGGACGAAAAATCCGCCATTCTATCTCTATGAGATGTGAGCTGCTCTTCTGATTGGTCGCTGTCTAATGCCCTCAGCCAATCAGAAGAGCACCTCATATCCCATTGAAATACATTAGCGGTGTGTCGCCGATTTTATGGCCGCCCACCTGGTTCTATTTGTCGGCCCTAAAATCGCGGACACACCGCTAATGCATTTCTATGGGCAGTCAGCTCGATTTCTGATTGGTCGCTCTCTGCTGACGCCCACCAATCAGAATTCGACCTCACTGCCCATAGACATACATTAGCGGTGTGTCCGCGATTTTGGGGCCGACAAATAGAACCAGGGGCCCGGCCGTTAATTCGCCGACACACCGCTAATGTATGTCAACAAATAAATTTAATAATAAACAAAATAATTAAAAAATAATAATTAAATAAAAATAATAATAAAAAAAATAAATATATGCTAATAATATCAGCCCTTTCAGCGGACCTGAAAGAGAACTGGGTCTCTGCCTCAGGCTCACTTTAAATAAATAATAAATTTAATAATAAAAAAAATAATTAAAAAATAATAAAAAAATAATAAAAAAATATTTTTATTTAATTATTAATTATTTTTAATTTATTTTTTTATTATTTTTTTATTATTTTTTAATTATTTTTTTTATTATTAAATGTATTATTTATTTAAAGTGAGCCTGAGGCAGAGACCCAGTTCTCTTTCAGGTCCGCTGAAAGGGCTGATATTATTAGCATATATTTATTTTTTTTATTATTATTTTTATTTAATTATTAATTATTTTTAATTTAATAATAAAAAAAATAAATATATGCTAATATCAGCCCTTTCAGCGGACCTGAAAGAGAACTGGGTCTCTGCCTCAGGCTCACTTTAAATAAATAATAAATTTAATAATAAAAAAAATAATAAAAAAATAATAAAAAAATAATAAAAAAATAAATAAAAAATAATAAATAATTAAAAATAAATAAATAAATAAATAAATAAATAAATAAATAAATGCTATTAATTGTATTATTAATTTTATTAATGCTATTAATAATGCTATTACTGCTAATAATAATGCTATTAATGCTAATAATTATGCTATTAATGCTAATATTTATGTTATTAATGCTAATAATTATGCTATTAATGCTAATAATTATGGTATTAATGGTAATAATAATGCTATTAATGCAAATAATATTGCTATTAATTCTATTATTAATGCTATTAATGGTAATTATTATGCTATTAATGCTAATAATTAGGCTATTAATGGTAATAAGAATGCTATTAATGCAAATAATATTGCTATTAATGCTATTATTAATGCTATTAATATTAATAATTATGCTATTCATGCTAATAATTATGCTATTAATGGTAATAATAATGCTATTAATGCAAATAATATTGCTATTAATGCTATTAATGTTAATAATTATGCTATTAATGCTAATATTTATGCTATTAATTCTATTAATTATGCTATTAATGCTAATATTTATACTATTAATGCTAATAATTATGCTATTAATGCTAATATTTATGCTATTAATGCTAATAATTATGCTATTAATGGTAATCATAATGGTATTAATGCAAATAATATTGCTATTAATGCTATTAATGCTAATAATTATGCTATTAATGTTAATAATTATGCTATTAATGCTAATAATTATGCTATTAATGGTAATAATAATGCTATTAATGCAAATAATATTGCTATTAATGCTATTAATGTTAATAATTATGCTATTAATGCTAATATTTATGCTATTAATTCTATTAATTATGCTATTAATGCTAATATTTATACTATTAATGCTAATAATTATGCTATTAATGCTAATATTTATGCTATTAATGCTAATAATTATGCTATTAATGGTAATCATAATAGTATTAATGCAAATAATATTGCTATTAATGCTATTAATGCTAATAATTATGCTATTAATGTTAATAATCATGCTATTAATGCTAATAATTATGCTATTAATGGTAATAATAATGCTATTAATGCAAATAATATTGCTATTAATGCTATTAATGTTAATAATTATGCTATTAATGCTAATATTTATGCTATTAATTCTATTAATTATGCTATTAATGCTAATATTTATACTATTAATGCTAATAATTATGCTATTAATGGTAATCATAATGGTATTAATGCAAATAATATTGCTATTAATGCTAATAATTATGCTATTAATGTTAATAATTATGCTATTAATGCTAATAATTATGCTATTAATGGTAATAATGCTATTAATGCAAATAATATTGCTATTAATGCTAATAATTATGCTATTACTGCTAATAATAATGCTATTAATGCTAATAATTATGCTATTAATGCTAATATTAATGCTAATAATGCTAATAATAATTATATTAACGCTATTAATAATGCTATTAAGGCTAATAATCATGCTATTTATGATATTCAAAATGCTATTAATGCTAATAATATTGCTATTAATGCTCTTTATGCTCATAGTAATGCTATTAATACGATTATTTATGCTATTAATTCTATGATTTATGCTATTAATGCTATTAATGCTATTAATAATGCTATTAATAATACTATTAATGCTATTAATGCTAATATTAATGCTATTAATTGTATTATTAATGCTATTAATGCTATTAATAATGCTATTAATGCTAATAATAATGCTATTACTGCTAATAATGCTATTTATGCTAATAATTATGCTATTAATGCTAATATTAATGCTAATAATGCTAATAATAATCATATTAACGCTATTAATAATGCTATTAAGGCTAATAATCATGATATTTATGTTATTAAAATGCTATTAATGCTAATAATATTGCTATTAATGCTCTTTATGCTCATAGTGATGCTATTAATGCGATTATTTATGCTATTAATTCTATTATTTATGCTATTAATGCTATTAATAATGGTATTAATGCTATTAATAATGCTATTAATGCTATTAATAATGCTATTCATGCTATTAATAATACTATTAATGCTATTAATGATAATATTAATGCTATTAATTGTATTATTAATGCTATTAATAATGCTATTACTGCTAATATATATGCTATTAATGCTAATAATTATGCTATTAATGCTAATATTAATGCTAATAATGCTAATAATAATCATATTAACGCTATTAATAATGCTATTAAGGCTAATAATCATGCTATTTATGTTATTCAAAATTCTAATAATGCTAAAAATATTGCTATTAATGCTCTTTATGCTAATACTCATGCTATTAATGCGATTATTTATGCTATTAATTCTATTATTTAGGCTATTAATGCTATTAATAATGCTATTAATGTTATTAATAATGCTATTAATGCTATTCATGCTAATATTAATGCTATTAATGCTATTAAGGCTAATAATCATGCTATTAATCCTATTAATAATGCTATTTTTAATTCTATTAATGCTATTAATAATTTTATTAATGCTAATAATGGTATTACTCCTCATAATAATGCTATTAACACTATTATTAATGCTATGTATGGTAATAATGCTATTAATACTAATAACAATACTATTATTAGTACTATTATTGCTATTAATAATGCTATTAATGCTAATAATAATGCTGTTAATGCTAATAATTATGCTATTAATGGTAATAATAATGCTATTAATGCAAATAATATTGCCACGTTCTAGAATCCCGATGCATTTGCATCGGGCTCACAGCTAGTAAATATATATCGGCCCTCCGGGTCCACTAATTTTTCAATAAGTAAGAAAGGGATATTTTTTGCTAACACTATCGCTACTCCCCTGGCTCTCTTCTGAGGCGTGTATGCGTGAAACCAAGTATTATAATAATTTTTTTCAAACTTAGGTGTTTTTGTTTCTAGAAAATGAGTCTCTTGCAAGAGTAGGACATCATAACCAGCTTTCCTGTAGAAATGCAATGTCTGTGACCTAGGAATTGGGGAATTAAGGCTATGTATGTTGTGTGATATCACATGGCATTACTTACGATTAGTAGTCATGGTGGTTGATTAGATGGGTGTATTTGTTGTATAGGAGACCCTCTCGCAGAGTTTCAAGATGGGGATAGCTGGGAAGGAGCAGGGAAGGAGGGGAAAAACAACAAAAGCATATTTTCCTGAAAAAAAACAAATAAAATGTACCGTAATCACTGCATACATAAATGTCTTACAATTTAACCCTTGTATGGAGCAGGGAGTCTTAACAATCAGACTCATCTCTGTCCCATTCATTCCTCTCTTAAGCAAGGAGAAAGTCATTGTGGGGGAACCAACAGAGAGGGTTTTTCATTAAGTCATGAGTTGTCATTATAAGGCTACCATGCCTTAAACATTTACGACTAAATATTCCAAAATAAGAGAGCCTATGCTCAAATAACACCAGTAACAAGAGCCAACACACTCCAGGTGTTGTTAATAAATGGTTGAGGGAATAAAACGTCTCCCAGAACATCAAGACAATCCAATAAAATAGTTTTCAACTTCTTCGATGGTGTGTCTAGAGTTTTTGTCCATCGTTCTGGACACTTGCATCTCAGTTTTACTTTTGGACGCTAATCCTTGTCAGGGGCAGGGGAAGAACAAAGAAGCATATATTGTGGTATCAAACTATGTTTTTTGCATACGCTGTAATGTCTAGGGACTGCGAGACCCTATACAGTCTCGGTTATGATGTTCAGAGAAAGAGGTGAAATGCTTAGGTCCAAAAAAAATCTCATCCATTTGGAGTTTCTCCCTCTCGTGCCTCAGCCATCTTAGAGGATTTACGTTTTGACCTCTGGGATTTGGGTGTCAAGTTCATCTGCCAAGGTGGTAGTTGTTGGAGTGGTCTCAGTTGGTAAGCGGCTCCCACCTCTTCCAGATTGGGATAATACTCTAGTTCGATACCAAGTTCCTGTCACATCTTCTTAATATCAGCCAATGTTCTGCCTTGAAGTCTTTTTTCATTGGCCGTGACAGATATGCCGAAAGAGAACAGCCATCTATACGGATAGTGCCTCTGGTGGAAAATTGTTGTAAGTGGTTTCAGAAGACGACGTTTGGCTAGGGTTATTGGAGAGAGATCCTGATAGATCTGAATCTTTGAGCCACTACAGGTGACAGTAGCTCTCTCTCTAGCCCTTTTCATGACCATATCCCTTGTCCTGTAATCCAAGAAACAGCACACGACGTCCCTTGGGGGTTCTTCTGGTGGCAGTTTGGGGCGCAGTGCTCTGTGGATTCTTACTAATTCCATATCAGTAGGATCATCCGGCAATAATATTGAGCGGAAAGTGTCTATGATAGTTGGTGTCAGGGCACCCTGATTTATTGATTCGGGTACCCCCTTTAGGCGCAAGTTGTTGCATCTGTCTCTCTTCTCATGGTCCTCCAATATCGTATACATTTTATTGAGGTGGTCTTCATTATGTTGGAGGCCAGAGAGAGTTGAGTTAGATTGTTTGATCACTGTTGTATTAGGTCACAGAGTTGAGACCCTAGAAACATCTATGTGCGCCAGATCTTGCTTAATTTCCACCATTTCCTTAACTGGTGGTTCCAGAGCTGTCTGTAATATTTTTTTGAGGTACGATCTGGTAATCGGCAGGTCATTGTCGTCATCCACTCCCTCGCAGTCGCTTTCCTGTTCCGGTTCCATACTCTCTTCGATTAGAAGTTGTCTGGACGTTCTGTACAAAGACGACATGCCTGCTATTTTCTTTAAGAAGTTATCTAGATCCACCTGAGTGGAACTGATAGTAGATTTGGTAGAGAGTTTGGCAGATTTTGTAGTGGATTTTACCATTGTGAAGCGGTATAGGGTTCGAAATGTGTCTGGCTCTTCTCCGTGAGTCCCCTTATTATATCATGGGGTTCTCACATATTATAGTTCAGGTTTACACTAAAAGATCTAGTAACGTTGCCTGTGGTGGAGATCCAGAAGACGGAGTATTCTAGTCTGGGGAATAAAGCCCAAGGGTCTTAATTATAAGTAAGCCTGTGGACCCGGTTTGTTGTTGGATCAAGTGGAGGAGCTGATTATGTGGGTTTTTCATTTAGGTCCCAGTACTCTGGATTTGCGTCAGAGCCTAGTTCCCTTATGCACTTCAGCCCTTCACCTGCCTGCTTTGGCTCCGCAGGTGGGAAACTTGCTGTTATGGCAGCTATTTCTGGGATGTGCACCCTCTCTCTCCTTCCCAGGGTCTGCTGCCTGTCTCTCCCCACCGTATCCCGCAGCCCTCACAATCAAGCAGGCTCCAGGCACATCAAGCCTGCACAGCCGCTTGGGACCAGGCACCTGCCAGGAAAAAGCGGCCCCTCTTTCTGGAGGCAGCCGACCGGAGACACCGCAAGTGTCAATCACCGCAAGTGTCAACCGCCTCTCTCCACCGGCGGATTACTCACTCAGTCACCGGCGGTGACTATCAGGCAACTGGCGGACCACGGGCAAACAGGGCTTGTGGCCAGGGAGCGTGATGGGGTTGTCTTAGGCCCAAGATGGCGGGGGCTCATGCCGGACCCACCTGGAGAGAGCTGATAAAGTCTCAAGCTGTCTTTTGACACGGTCACTAGGGCCCTTGGTGTTGCTGGCAGCTGCAGGAGGTGTGTCGCGGGCAATTTGAGGGCTCTGTGAGGCTGGATGGCGTGGATGCGGCTGGGCACACTAGGAGCTGTGGGGAGTGCAGCCTTCCTGGATCTTGGATCTCCGGGATACCAATACTATCAATCTCTTAGTTCATGGATAGTGCCAAACCAGTCTAACTGATTGGATCACCATTACTGGAAAATTAATGGGCTTTGTGGCATCCACAGGCAAACTACTGAGCTGGTTAGCCACAACTAGGGAACTATTGGTTTGGGTTGTAACCACTTGTGAACTGTTTCACTGGCGGTAAGAACCCAGTCAAATACTTGGCTGGGGCAAAACTGATGGCGAAATATTAAGCTGGCTTGTGACCATTGGCTAACCCCCTAATTGGGACCCTATTGCTGGTGAGCTACTGGGCTGGGTCACTAATGGTGGTGTACTACTTAGCGAACCATCCACTGCCAGTAGACTCCTGTGCTGGATTGCTACTCTCTATTATCTCTTGCACTGGGTCAACACCACCAGCAAACACCCAGGCTGGGTCTCCACCACTGGGAAGCTACAAAACTGGATCACAATCATAGGCAAATTAGTGCACTGGATATATATTGTAGATGAGAGAGCAATATGTGAATTCATTAGTAGTTATCCTTCCTGTACTTTTTCAAATATGAGAAGGATGAATGTACTCCCTTGCCCTACTTCGTTTACTTGGAATTCTGATCTTTGTTTACATCAATAAAAACATTTTTCCCTTTTTTCTTCTCCTTTCCCTTACCTCTTCTCATTTATAAGAATTTATTTCATGATATACTGTTGTTTTCAAGTACTGTATAATGGCAATGCTCATTCTAGTGTAAGATGGTTTTGAAAACTATTGGAAAATTAAAATTTTATATAAATAAATCTTACTTGAAATTGTAACCTACTTATCATAATACACCACAGCTTAGACAGACAATGACATCATAATGGTTGATGACATCACAGGTTATATAAATTCGACTGTGAAAGCTCAGAATCTCAGTCTTCAGAGACATCGGCAAGCGACTGCACCTCCTTTGTAATCAGCCTGTTTTTCCGTTTATTTTATTAGGATGTAACCTCTGGAAAGATCACGTGGAAGGAAAGAAATATGAAGAAAAAAAGACAAAACAACATATCGCAAAATGGTTTTGGAGGGACGTAACCATCAACCTGTTGTGCTTGATTTCCAGCATCATCAAAGTAATGGTCTGGAATGCCATTGGTATTGAAGTACTCGGCTGGATTATTAACACAGGTAAACCACCGGGGTAGATTTCCTTTACTTGTGATTTACTGGGATGGGTTTCCCCCACAGTACCATAGTGGTCTGTATTGCCACCACTAGTAAAAAAAAACTGCGCTGGATTTCCCCCACCAGTACAATACTGACTTTGATTGCCACTACTGATAACTTTCTGGGCTGGGATACCAATACTATCAATCTCTTGGACTGGTTTGGCACTATCAACGAACTAACTGGTTGCATCAACATTGCTGGAAAATGAATGGGCTTTGTGGCATCCACAGGCAAACTACTAAGCTGGTCAGCCACAAGTAGGGAACTATTGGTTTGGGTTGTAACCAATTGTGAACTGTTTAGCTGTGTTCTCAGCGCCAGTGAACCACTTGGCTGGGGCAAAACCGATGGCGAAATATTAAGCTGGCTTGTGACCATTGGCTAACCTCCTAATTGGGACCCTATTGCTGGTGAGCTACTGAGCTGGGTCACTAATGTTGGTGTACTACTTAGCTAGCCAGCCACTGCCCGTAGACTCCTGTGCTGGATTGCTACTCTCTATTATCTCTGCTGGTGGTGTTGACCCAGTGCAAAACACCCAGGCTGGGTCTCCACCACTGTGAAGCTACAAAACTGGATCACAATCATAGGCAAATTAGTGCACTGGATATATATTGTAGATGAGAAAGCAATATGTGAATTCATTAGTAGTTATCCTTCCTGTACCTGTACAAATATGACTAGGATGAATGTACTCCCTTGCCCTACTCCATTTACTTGTAATTCTGATAATTGTTTACATCAATAAAAATATTTTTCCCTTTCTTCTTCTCCTTTCCCCTACCTCTTCTTATTTATAAGAATTTATTTCATGATATACTGTTTTTTCCAAGTACTGTATAATGGCAATGCTCGTTCTAGTGTAGTCAAGATGGTTTTGAAAACTTATTCATATCAAATTTTAATTTTCCAATAATCTAAGGCTGGCTTCACACCACGGTGTGATTCGGTCCGGGGCTGTCTGGGATGACCCTGACAGCCCCGGACCGGATTAGCACACAGAACCGGAGGGCCAAATGAGCCCTTCGGTCCTGTGTGCAGCCGGATGCTGCTAATTGCAGCCGCAGCTGCTGATTTTTCAAGACCGTGGCTAGCATGGAGCTAGCCACGGTCCTGAAACAACAGCGGAGTCCAGCCGCCAGAATCCGGTTCCCGGATCCTCCCGGTCCGGGCCAATACAGCCCCATAGGCTCCCATGTTAGGGAGCGCCGGATTGCCCCGTATCCGGGAGAATCCGGACGAATCCGGGACCCGGCAAATTGGGGAGATTTTTCTTCCCGGAAAAAAAAATGATGCAAGCATCATTTTTGTGTCCAGAGAGAATAATCCGTATTCCCCCAGATTGTCCCAAAGTGATGAAACCGGATGGCAGAGAGCTGCCATCTGGCTCCATCCGGCCCCATAGGCTACTATGGAGCCAAAAAACAATTCGGGGCTGTCTGGTTTACACCGGACAGCCCCGGATCAAAAAAAACCTGGTGTGAAGCCAGCCTTACTTGAAATTGTAACCTACTTATCATAATGCACCACAGCTCAGACAGACAATGATATCATAATGGTTGATGACATCACAGGGTCAATAAATTCCACTGTGAAAGCTGAGAATCTCAGTCTTCAGAGACTCCAGCAAGTGACTGCACCTCCTTTGAAATCAGCCTGTTTTTCAGCTTATTTTATTAGGATTTTACATCTGGAAAGATCACGTGGAAGAAAAGAAATATGAAGAGAAAAAGACGAAAGAACATATCGCCAAATGGTTTTGGAGGAAAGTAACCAACCTGTTGTGCTTGATTTCCAGAATCAGCAATGTAATGGGCTGGAATGCCATTGGTATTGAAGTACTTGGCTGGATTGTTAACACAGGTAAACCATCGGGGTAGATTGCCTTTAATTACTGGGATGGGTTTCCACTACCAGTACAATACTGGTTTTGATTGCCACTACTGACAGTATTGGCATCCCAGCCCAGAAAATTATCAATCTCTTGGACTGGTTTGGCACTGTCAACAAACTAACTGGTTGGATCACCACTACTGGAAAATTTTTGGATTTGTGGGCATCCACAGACAAACTACTGAGCTGGATAGCCACAACTAAGGAACTATTGTATCCACTTGTGAATTGTTTGGCTGGATTCTCACCGCCAGTGAACTACTTGGCTGGGGCAAAACCGATGGCGAAATATTTTATTTATTTATTTATTTTTTTTCATAGATAATGTTTATTGTCCATTTTTCACACATTAACAAAATGACAACAATACAGCAAATGCAGTATTTTCAACAGAAACAGAGGTAGGGGAGGGGGGGAAGGGAGGGAAGGGAAGAGGGAAGGATAGAATCCCAAAAGATATCTCAACAACGTCAACCAGGGTTTCTCGTTTTAGGAGAGCATTATTGTTGCGTGTAACTCCGCGTGGTAGAGAGTCCAGAGGGTTCGGTATGGAAGAAGCGATTTTGGTCACCGTGGAGGTGATCATAAATGATCAGATGCTTGAGCAGCCTCGGGTCATATCTTTGCGTAGCTATCTACTGATAAAGGCTCTTGGTGGGAGTCCTAAAGCTGACTCCGTGCATGACGACTCAAAGCCGATCGTCCAAGCTATGCAATGGAAAAGAGTCACAGGAAAAGTATTCTCGGCCAAACGGGCGGCTGGGAACACGACAACGTAGTAAACTTTCGTAGTAATCCTGGGAAGGTCGTGGAGGACAGGGGGAAGAGAGAGGGGTGAAGAAATGTAATGACAACGAGAGGATAAAAAAAAGCAAGAAGGAAGGGGGGTAGCTGGAGGGAAAGGGGGAAGAAGAGAGCAAGAGGAGGGGGTACAGCAGGATATGAGGGAGGAAGGGAACAGATAAAGACACCAACACCCGGAGAGCGGCAGGCAAAAGCTAAGCCAGCCGCACCCGGGCCGGAGGAAAAGTAGGCTGGTCCACCCCTGGGTCTGCACCACCCATGTCAATTTCAAGTCCTACAGCGGGGGTCGTTGGGCCAGCGGGTGTGCTCCCCACAAATCCCAAGCCTTGGTCACGTAACGCCGTGCACCGCGATCCAATGCCAGGTAATATTCATGACAAAAGATTGAGTTTATCTTGTCAGTGAGGTCACTCATAGTAGGGGGAGAGGGTTGTTTCCATTTAGAGGTGATACAGATCCTGGCTGCCGTCAGTACATACGTCAGTATCCGACGTATCATCGGAGGATATATCATGACCCCCACGTGAAGAACCGCAACTTGGGCTCCAATGGGATCCTCGTCTCCGTGAGTGAGTCCAAGAGCCCCGACACTAGCAGCCAGAACTGTGCCACCCTAGGACAGTTCCACCACATGTGGGACAGATCCCCCTGCATGCCACATTGCTTCCAGCACTGCGGCGACGCCCCTTTGCCGAAGCTCGCCAGTCTCGTCGGGCTGGTGTACCAGCGTAGATGAATATTTTTGAGCAATTCAACGTGGTTTATACACCTGGATGCTTCCCTCACGCAGTGTATAGCATCCTCCCAATCCTCCTCCGTCGCCCTGAATGAGAGGTCTTGTTCAGATCTAATTGCGTAAGATAGTCTCGGAGGGGCGTCTTTTTCAATCAGGTCTGAGTACAAGGCCGACAAAGATTTCGGTGGTCTGGGTACCGCTGTCAAGGAACGTCTGAACGCCGAGGGAGCCCCCGGGGACCCAGGTCATAAGAGAAGGCGGGGGAGCGCATGAAATGCACAATCTGATGGAAGTGTAAAAAGGTAGCTCTGGGTAATTGCACAGCAATTCCTCCAATGTGAGCACTCTAATGCCCTGAAGAAGATCCGCGAGGGTTTTAGGGCCCCCGTGTCTCCATGGTGACACCGAAAAGGTAGGGATCAACCAACAGAACGCCTCCAACGGGAAATCCCCAGGAGGGATCTTGGTCCACTCTCCCTGTAGTGAGCGGTGGACCGCTAGTAGTTCAGAAATCGGTTTAAGAAAATCAGTGTCTGGCTGGCGACTCACTGAGTTCGCCGCGAGGAGAGATCGCAAGGATCCCCTCCTCAGCGAGCCCTCCTCTATCAACTTCCACCCTTGAGAGTCCTTGTTGTGCCACCACTTCCCCGCCGCCTCCAGAACCACCGCCCTCCGGTATTTCTCCACATCCGGCACCCCCATCCAACCTCTTGTCAGATGGCGATACAATAGGAATCCCCCAACTCTGGCCGGTGCAGTCCCCCAAACACATCTAGAGATCATGCGTTGGAGACGCAGTAACAGCTTCTTGGGGAAGTGAATTGGGACGCATCTGAAGAGATATAAGATTTTAGGAAGCCACAACATCCTCATCGCCTGGATCCTGGCTATCCACGACATAGAGCTCAATGGAAGGTCCGAAAGGGCCCTCCCAAGTTCAGTCGTGAAAAATAAGAGGGTGGGGGACAAGAGGCGCAATAGTGCCCTATCACTAGTGACACTAGATAGAGTGATGCTGAGGAGCCACTCACCTGATTCAGTTGAGGGCCCCACAACTGGTTTGAAGGCGTTTTGAGAAGAATCTCTCAGCTGCTGCAGGACCTCCACCAACTACTGACCAGTAGTGAAATTCAAGGAGATGATGGGAGTACAGGTGTGACACGGTCCGCGCTGCTCCAATTTAAAAACTCACCAAAAGAGTCACAAAGTCATCAGTAGGTTTTATCTTTTTAATCCTCCTTCCTCCTACGCGTTTCGGCGCCCCACCTGGCATCCCTGAGGAAGGTGCCAGGTGGGGCGCCGAAACGCGTAGGAGGAAGGAGGATTAAAAAGATAAAACCTACTGATGACTTTGTGACTCTTTTGGTGAGTTTTTACATTGGAGCAGCGCGGACCGTGTCACACCTGTACTCCCATCATCTCCTTGAAGGTCAGTCGTGAGGCGGTCCATGTTTTTTGCCGCCACATGTTTAGAGGGACACAGAATGATCCCCAGGTATGGTATGCCTGTCGGTGAGCATTCAAAAGGGAACGAGGCGGTGAGGGCCGTCATGTCCTCGTCCGAGAGTCCTATAGGGAGTAACACAGACTTAGTTGTGTTGAGCTTATAGTATCATGTCCGTGCAAAGCAGTCAAGCTTCTGTACAATCCCAAGGAGGGAGGAAAGGGGCTCTTCCGTAACCACAATGACATCATCGTCATACAAACCGACTACATGCTTGTGGCGCCCCACCACAATTCCAGCTATCATCGGGTCCGCTCTCAGTGATATCGCCAATGGCTCCATGACCAGAGCGAAGACCAGAGGCGATAGGGGACATCCTTGGCGGGTGCCATTGGTGATACGGAAGAGCCTGGACTTATATCCATAGGATAAAACTCTTGCACACAGGTTTTAATAAAGACCAAGGATCGCTGTCAAGATAGGGCCCGTAATACCGAAAGCCGAGAGGACCTCCCGGAGGTATCCCCAGTGTACCCTATCGAACGCCTTCTCGGCGTCTAACGACAGGAATACACTGGGGGCACCTCTCCTCTCTGCTACCTCTATCAAGTCCAGCATTCTCCTTGGCCCGTCGCTTGCCTACTCTGCACAAACCCAACTTGGTCGTGATGTACCAGAAGAGGAATCACACCGCCCAAGCGTGTGGTCAAGAGTTTAGCGTATAGCTTCAAGTCTGTGTTTAAGAGTGATATGGGTCGAAAATTCTCCGGGCAATCCTGAGCCTTTCCTGCTTTGGGGATCGTCGATATCGTGGCCTCCAGCGCACTTTCGGGGATGCAGCCCCGTGCTTGCCATGTGTTGAAAAGTCGGAGAAGATAAGGCATGAGGATCTGCCCATAGAGCCCATAGTACTCATTAATCAGCCCATCAGGGCCTGGTGCTTTATTGCTCTTCAAGCCCTTCAGAACCCCGTGAATTTCAAGCTCAGTAAAGGGGGCATTGAGCGAGGTCAATGAGTCAGGCAAGAGAGTAGGAATGTTGAGGGTCTCTAGAAAGGTGCGTATGGTCTCTGTAGTGGGTTGAGGCGTCTGCGGGTCAAACCGGAGGTTATATAACCGTTCATAATACAAGGCAAAGACCTCCACTATGTCTGAAGGGTTCCTAACCAGGTTCCCCCCATCATCTCGTATAGCCGTCACCATCCCCTTAGCCGTCCTCTTTTTTAGTCTGCGGCCCAACAATTTGCCAGCACGGTCTCCTGCCTCATAGTATTTGGTATGAAGCTTCCTGAGACCAGTCTCATGGTGTTTAAGAAGCAGTGCGCGGAGATCGTTGCGAAGTTGTCTTATCTATGATATAAGCGCACAAGACGGCGACGTTTTATTAAGCGCCTCCAAGCGAGACAATTCCGCTGTCCAGTCTTTTACAAGATGCTCTCTACGACGCTTCGCGATCGATGCCTTTTGTATGCACAGACCACGCATCACCGCCTTGTGTGCGTACCAAAGCACGTCGTCCGGGGTTTGATCTATGTCGTTCAGGTCAAAGTATTCCTTCAATGCCGTGCAGTAGCGTAGCTAGCGGGGGGCAGGGGGGGGCGAGCGCCCCGGGCCCCCCCGACATCAGGGGCCCATTGTCCGCCCCCTGGGGGGCCACCGTGCCCCGTGCTGCCAGCCGGCTGCCGTGCCGGCCGGAGAGGAGGGAGGACGCAGACGGGACTTCCTGTCTTGCAGTCTGCCCGCCCCTCCTCACCTCCTCCTTACAGCAGACGCACACGGCAGCCGCGGTAAGTCTGCAACGCCCCCCCAAGAGGTGTGTGAGAGAGGGGTGCTGAGGGTGTCAGGCTGTGCAAGGGTGATGAAGGATACAGGGAGGCTGGAGGATGGGATCTGCAGGGGGACAGAGGATGGGATCTGCAGGGGGACAAGATGGATCGGGGGGACAGAGATGGGATCTGCAGGGGGACAGAGGATGGGATCTGCAGGGGGACAGAGGATGGGATCTGCAGGGGGACAGAGGATGGGATCTGGAGGGGGACAGAGGATGGGATCTGCAGGGGACAGAGGATGGGATCTGCAGGGGGACAGAGGATGGGATCTGCAGGGGGACAGAGGATGGGATCTGCAGGGGGACAGAGGATGGGATCTGCAGGGGGACAGAGGATGGGATCTGCAGGGGGACAGAGGATGGGATCTGGAGGGGGACAGAGGATGGGATCTGGAGGGGACAGAGGATGGGATCTGCAGGGGACAGAGGATGGATCTGCAGGACAGAGATGGGATCTGCAGGGGGACAGAGGATGGGATCTGCAGGGGGACAGAGGATGGGATCTGCAGGGGGACAGAGGATGGGATCTGGAGGGGGACAGAGGATGGGATCTGCAGGGGGACAGAGGATGGGATCTGCAGGGGGACAGAGGATGGGATCTGCAGGGGGACAGAGGATGGGATCTGGAGGGGGACAGAGGATGGGATCTGCAGGGGACAGAGGATGGGATCTGCAGGGGGACAGAGGATGGGATCTGCAGGGGGACAGAGGATGGGATCTGCAGGGGGACAGAGGATGGGATCTGGAGGGGGACAGAGGATGGGATCTGCAGGGGACAGAGGATGGGATCTGCAGGGGGACAGAGGATGGGATCTGCAGGGGGACAGAGGATGGGATCTGCAGGGGGACAGAGGATGGGATCTGCAGGGGGACAGAGGATGGGATCTGGAGGGGGACAGGATGGGATCTGCAGGGGACAGAGGATGGGATCTGCAGGGGACAGAGGATGGGATCTGCAGGGGGACAGAGGATGGGATCTGGAGGGGGACAGAGGATGGGATCTGCAGGGGACAGAGGATGGGATCTGCAGGGGGACAGAGGATGGGATCTGCAGGGGGACAGAGGATGGGATCTGCAGGGGATAGAGGATGGAAACTGCAGGGGATAGAGGATGGACACTGCAGGGAATAGAGGATGGAGAGCGCAGGAGGATGAAGAGCGCAGGAGGATGGAGGATAGAGAGCGTAGGAGGATGGAGAGCGCAGGAGGATGGAGAGCGCAGAAGAATGGGGACTGCAGGAGGATGGGGAGTGCAGGAGGATGGAGGACAGGGAATGCAAGAGAGGATGGAGGATGGAGAGCGCAGGTGGATGGAGCGTGCAGGAGGATGGAGGGTGCTGCAGGATGGTGGATGGGGAGTGCAGGAGGATGGAGAGCGCAGAAGGATGCAGCGTGCAGGAGGATGGAGGATAGAGAGCGCAGGAGGACAGAGAACGCAAGAGGATGAAGAGCGCAGGAGGATGGAGCACACAGAAGGATGGCAGGAGGACAGAGAGCGCAAGAGGATGAAGAGTGCAGGAGGATGGAGCACACAGAAGGATGGCAGGAGGACAGAGAGCGCAAGAGGATGAAGAGTGCAGGAGGATGGAGCACACAGAAGGATGGAGCGCGCAGGTGGATGGGGAGCGCAGGAGGATGGTGAGTGCAGGAGGATGGAGAGCGCTGAAGGATGGAGAGTGCTGAAGGATGGAGGGTGCTGGAGGATGGAGGGTGCAGGAGGATGGAGGGTGCAGGAAGATAGAGCATGGGGAGTGCAGAAGGATGGAGAGTTCAGGAGGAGAGTGGCCATTTGGCCCAATTCTTAGGGGCGTCAGCTGCGGCAAATTTTTCCAGCGCCCAGGGCGCCACAAACACTTGCTACGCCACTTGGGGTGGCACGAGAATTCTCCGACAGCACCCCCCCCCCCCCCCCCCCCGCTCTTCACATGGGGGCCCTGGGTGCAGATCTCGCCCCCGGGCCCAGAGCAGGCTAGCTACGCCACTGATGCCGTGCCAAGATCATCGGCAACCTTCAAGTCGGTCAGGAGACCCGCATAAAGCCTCCAATACCTGGAAGCCCCCCCCCGACGTCCAGATCCATTTCCAATTCGATCGGGGCATGGTCCGACCAAGTGATCACACCAAGCCTCGATGAACAGCACCTATACAGAGCTAAGTCATTGAGCAGAAACAAGTCTATCCTGGAATAGGATTTGTGCGCCGGGGAGAAGAAGGAATAGTCCCTCTC
Source organism: Allobates femoralis (assembly GCA_033576535.1). NCBI lineage: Eukaryota > Metazoa > Chordata > Amphibia > Anura > Aromobatidae > Allobates > Allobates femoralis. The sequence continues at coordinate 419,720,639 of JARQOC010000002.1, forward strand.
CTCCGCGTGCTGGTATCTCCAGACGTCGTGGAGGTGGAACTCCCGGCAGAGGTCTCCAAACGAACTCCTACCCCTGGACACAGGGGATGAGGAGTCAATGCAGGGCTCCATCACCGCGTTGAAGTCGCCGCAGATGATGAGCCTCCCTTCTGCCTCTCCTCGAATGCGGCTGAATAAGTGCCTCAGAAACTTCGCCTGACCCACATTCGGGCTATAAGCCGTAACTATCGTATAACGGGTTCCCCCTATCTCACATCGCACACCCACAAATCTACCCGCACCGTCAGTGAAGGAGGAGATGAGGGAGAACTGTATCTTGCGGCTGACAAAAATGCAGACCCCCGCTTTCTTTTGAGGTGCATTTGCAAAGAAACTATATGGGTAGTCCGGATGTCGGAGCCGCACATTGTCAGCCTCCAGTAGGTGGGTCTCTTGGAAGCACATGATGTCAGCCCCAGAGGACTTGGCCTCCCTCCAAAGGTAAGACCTTTTGGCGGGGGAATTGAGGCCGTTCACGTTCAGTGACAGCACTTTTAGCGGCATCGCGGGGCCCAGGGAAGACCAGTGAAAAGGGAGAGAGTAAGAGAAGGAGAGAGAAGGAGGTAAAGAGGGGCTGGAAGGGGGGAGAAAAGGGTTAGGACGTGGAGGAAGTCAGGGGGAATCAGAAGGGGAAAACAGAACGAGGAGGGGGGGGGGTTGTTCCCAAGAGACAGGAAAACACCCACGAAGGGGGAGGGGAGCAGGGTCCACAGTAAAATGGAGAGAGGAAGAGAGGTATACACAAAAGACGTACATTAATCGTAAACTTGCAAAGGGACTCCTAAAATCGGAGTCAAGTCCTTGGGGGGGGGAGGGAACCCCGCAGAATCTCATCCCCCTCCACAGATTACCACCCCAGGGGGAGACAGGAAACCACCGGGAACCCTTAAAATGTACAGTACCTTATGGGGTAAAACCCATCAGAGTCCTCCGCCAGCGATCCACAAAAAGAGAACACAGAATTCCCAGATATCTAAAGTTGTGCAGTGCTATTCGGGAGCGACCTCCTCCGCTCCGTCGCTGCCTGCAGGGACCCTTCCTGCCGGATCCGGGCTCTGCAGTGTAGGGGCAGAGGTCAGTCGCCATGCTCGAAGTGTCTTCCTCAGCAGGGTCGGCGACGCAAAGGAGTGTCGCCTACCGTCAAACCTGAAATTAAGAGACACAGGGGACCCCCAGGCATATGGGATCTCCGTGTCCCTCAGCACCTTACAGCTGGAGGCGAAATCCCGACGCCTCGCCAGCGTCCCCGGTGATAGATCTTGGTAGATGGAAATGTTCTCGTATGGGCTAGGCAGCGGCGGGCCCCGTCTCATCCGTCTGAACAACCTGTCGGTGATCCCTGGGCACCTCATGTGCACCAGCACGTCTCTGGGAACCGACGGAGGAAGGCTCTGAGGCTTGGGGATGCGGAAAGCCCTTTCCATGGCCAGTTCCACCGGAGGCAAGTCAGGGAAAACCGCCGTCAGGAAAGCGGCGGCTGCCACCCGCGCGTCCAGCGCATTATTCTCCTCCGCCATCCCACGTATCTTGAAGCTATTGCGCCGGAGCCGGTCCTCAATGTGGTTCAAGGCCCCCGAGAATGATCCCATCTCGCGGTCCAGGTCTGTGTAATTATCCGCCAGAGCATTGTGGGCTTTCGCGACCTCTCCTATCTTACTCTCCAGGTGCGAGGTCTCAGCGGCAAGGGCCCCCAGGTCCTCCCTCATCGTGCCGATCAATGCAGCCATGTCCGTCATGAGGGAGGTTCTAAATGTTGCAAGACAGTCTTTCAAGACTGCTTGGGTAACCGGGGAGTCGCTGCTCGGGGCCGGGTCCCTTCTTTCTGAGGACTGGTGGGAGCGCAGATCGTGTGGGGGCCGGTCCTGTTGAGCTCGATCCGGCGCCATTTTGTCCGGGGAGACACACTGCCGCTCAGACCCGAAGTACTCGGTCAGCCTGTGCTTGGTCCGGCGCTTTGATTGAGACGGTTTGGGCATCTCGATTACTTCTCTGTAGTATACAGAAGCCGATAGCCGTTGTTAGAGCTGGGAAGAGCCGTTGAAATGCCGTTTTTGTGGAAGGGCCGGCGGAGCTCTCCTAAACTGCAACCGGCGCCATAAGCAGCTGGACACGCCCCCTTCTCCGATGGCGAAATATTAAGCTGGCTTGTGACCACTGGCTAACCTCCCAACTGGATCCCTATTGCTAATGAGCTACTGGACTGGGTTACTAATGTTGGTGTACTACTTAGCGAACCATCCACTGCCCGTAGACTCCTGTCCTGGATTGCAACTCTCTATTATCTCTTGCACTGGGTCAATACCACCAGCAAACACCCAGGCTGTCTCCCCACCACTGGGAAGCTACAAAACTGAATTACAATAAGAGGCAAATTAGTGCAATGGATATATATTGTAGATGAGAGATTAATATGTGAATTCATTAGTAGTTATCCTTCCTGTACTTGTTCAAATATGACTAGGAAGAATGTACTCCCTTACCGCTGGAAAGATCACGTGGAAGGAAAGAAATATGAAGAGAAAAAGACAAAAGAACATATCGCCAAATGGTTTTGGAGGGAAGTAACCATCAGCCTGTTGTGCTTGATTTCCAGCATCAGCAATGTAATGGGGTGGAATGCCATTGGTATTGAAGTACTTGGCTGGATTGTTAACACAAGTAAACCACCGGGGTAGATTGCCTTTACTAGTGAATTACTGGGAGGGGTTTTCACCATCAGTACTATACTTGTCTGTATTGCCACCACTAGGAAAAAAAACTGGGCTGGATTTCCCCCACCAGTACAATTCTGGTTTTGATTGCCACTACTGATAATTTTCTAAGCTGGGATACCAATACTATTAATCTCTTGGACTGGTTTGGCACTATCAATGAACTAACTGGTTGGATCACCATTACTGGAAAATTAATCGTTCTTGGTTGCCCTCTTGGTTCCTGCAGGCCTGTCTGCCTGCTCCTTCCACCTCCTCCTCCGACTACTACTCCCTCCATCTTCTCTGACTCACTCTCTCTGACTCACTCACTAAGACCCTCCCTTGGTTCCTCTCACCACTATCTATAGTGTGTGTGTGGGTGCAGCTCTAGGGCTCCATCTTGTGACCATTGTCCCAATTGCAGTTGAGTACCACACCACTTTTCTGGATGCAGTACCCCTTCTGTGGCACCCACATAGTGGGGCGCCACACTCCCCCCTGGTTAAGCATGCTCGTCCCCGAGCATCACACTCGCCCATCGGGAAGTGGAAAAAAAATTTTTTTTTATATTTTTGTAATCATCAACATCAACGGGTAAACTATATACAATCAAGAATATTTAGGTTTCTTCCCCGTCCAGGGAGGCTCATATCTTAAAACGTTGCAAATAACAATACACACATTATTACACTCTGGCCCAACGGGACCGCCTTCGCATGCGGGCTCAGCGGTAACCTCTAGTCCTACACAGTCCAGTGTGCAATATCACCGCTGGGCCGCTCTTCACATCATCACACATAACGGGGTTCAGTTCAATATAAAGTTCTCAAGGGTCATCGGGACACATTCTTCATTGAAAAGGGTTGCAGCAAGATATAAGGGGTATATACAGTGAAAACAATGTCTCTCATCAGGAGTCCATTACTCTTTAATCAGTTTTTGAAATGCGGATAGCGAACCATCCAAGTGGGGCAGGATATCTCTCATAGATATAGATATCTCTCATTCGCCTCTGAATAGATCACGTCGGGGGTGTCCTTGTCTTAAAAACGCTTCAACATCCCTCCAGGTGAAAAAGACGTCATCTAATAGTCCTGGCTCTCTGATAAAGCCCCATCCCTCTCGGTGGTATACACTCACTATGCCGGTTTTACGTAGTTCTATATGTAATGGGGGTTGTGCACAGGCTTCGTCCCTTAACCGCTTTGTGGTACGCTCCCTGTGGTAGTATTCTTCCCTTTCCCTGTGCCTGACTACCGGGCTTCTCTCGTCTGGGACTGACCAGATACTTGGCAGGGGTTGGTATGGGGGTGGTGTTGCGCTGTGACTATGACGTTTGGGGCTTGCACACACACATACCTCCGCCGCACTTGCAATGGTGGGGGGTCCTTGGCTGTACTGTTGCCAAGTCGTCCACCAGGCTGCTTCTGGGGTGGTGGTTCCTCATAGTCGTCGTCATCATCACGCTCTGCAGGCTCCTCGTAGAGCTCCTCTACATTGACATCTAGCAGGATCCGCTCCGGTGCAGACACGAATGCAGTCTCCGGCCGGGGACTACTGCTGACTTTGGGCGGTGATGGTGTTGGTATCTGGGGCTCCGTCTGCGTCCCCGCATCTCGGGTCTCTGCGGGCGGTGGAAGGGAGGCTCTGTACTGCTCCACGGCTCTGGCGGCGACTTCTGCTTCCAGCGCCTCGCGGGCCGTCCCTCTTGCCGACAATTCGTACGTCCTCTCCGCACTCCATCTCAAGCACACCCATGCTATGGTCTGCGCCATCTCCTGCCGGAGCCGGGTGAAAGCTTCCTGCCAGTAGTCTTCATCCCCCTCCAGCGTGAGTAGGGACACAGCCGCTGGATCGCCTTGCTCGGCGCGGGCCTGCTGCCCCAGCTCGCGGACGACATCTCTCCATCGGGGTGCTGCCATGCTGCCGGGTATGTAGAAGTCTGATGGCGTCTCTCCTTCTCTTCCAGTTTGTACAGCGATGGGCGGGCATTCCCCTGGAACTTCCTGGGGCCCCCCCCCCCGGTTGATTGATGGCACTCGGGGCGGCCACTCCTTTTCGCAACTCTCGCCAGGCCCTCCTTCTAGAGGCTGAGGCACTCCCCCAGGCCTGCACATGTTGTTTACTCCATGGCGTCGGCGCCATCTTGGGTCCCCACGCGGCAATGGCAGGAATCTATTTTTGGTGCCAAGCAACGGCGGAAAAAGTCAATAAAAGTCAATTTTAAGTCCAAATCAAAGCACACAGTACCCGGTGGTACCGGGCACGGGATCCTGTTCATGACGCCAGGAAGTTGACGCGCCCTCAGGGCTGTGGGGTACTCGGCTCTCGGGGCTCTCTCTCTTCCTTCAGTCTGGGATGTCACGGGTGGCCATCCCGAGGCAGTGACCCTGGGGGTCAACTTTAAAAAAGGGGGATTATTTACAGGGGAACTATTTACAAGGTTGTCTTGTCGTGAAGCCACCTGCTGAGTCTGGTGATGTTCACCAGCGTCGCTCCGGTCCTCCAGTGGTCGGTGGTATGGCGGCTTAGATGGAATCGTCCCCGCAGGCAGGACGGGACCACCGGGGCAGGAATGCTGTAATAAAACAGTTTATATTTGGAAGAATGCAGCGGGGTCAAAGCTTCACTTCACCGGGTAACTTTTACTTGAACAGTTCTCTCTTTCATCGTACAGTTCAACAGTTCATTAGATGGTATAATGGCGAATGCTTTCGGGCTGCAATTGGGATTCTAGTTTGAGATGGAACCCTCCTTTAAGTTCCTTTGCATTCCTTCTAGTCTGTTCCCGTGTGAAGCCTAATCTCTTGTAGATGATCTGGCCTCCTGTTACTTTAGCTTCTGTCTCCTCTCCCTTTTGTACCCGTCGGGTTAACCTCCTAGTGAGTGCCGCAATGGCTGCTGCGGTTCTGGCTTCCCTCTTGTGGGACCTTGGGAGTCAGGGCCGTGTTTATAATATCCCTGTTTAGCGGATTTTCTGCGAGACTTGGCGTACTCACAGGTGCGGGCTCCGGTACCCGAGTTTCTTGCTATGGGGCAAACACTATCTGTTACTCACTTCCCCATTCAAGTCCACTCTGCTAGTCTGAGCTTCCTTGCTTTCTTTACTCTGTTGGGATCTGTGCTCTTCCAGGACCTCTCAGCCGAGATGGCCCTCTTGGTTCCTGCAGGCCTATCTGCCTGCTCCTTCCACCTCCTCCTCCGACTACTACTCCCTCCGTCTTCTCTCACTCACTCTCTCCGACTCACTCACTAACTGCCTGAGCTCTCCGGTTCCCTCTAGGGGTCGCTAAGACCCTCCCTGGGTTCCTCCCACCACTATCTCTAGTGTGTGTGTGGGTGCAGCTCTAGGGCTCCATCTTGTGACCATTGTCCCAATTGCAGTGGAGTACCACACCGCTTTTCTGGATGCAGTACCCCTTCTGTGGCACCTATGTAGTGGGGCGCCACATTAATGGGCTGTATCGCATCCACAGGCAAACTACTGAGCTGGTTTGCCACAACTAGAGAACTATTGGTTTGGGTTGTAACCACTTGTAAAATGTTTGGCTGGGTTCTCACCGCCAGTGAACTACTTGGCTGGGGAAAAACTGATGGCAAAATATTAAGCTGGCTTGTGACCACTGGCTAACCTCTTAACTGGATCCCTATTGCTAATGAGCTACTGGGCTTGGTCACTAATGTTGGTGTACTATTTAGCTTGCCAGCCACTGCCCATAGACTCCTGTGCTGGATTGCTACTCTCTTATTTCTTGCACTGTGTCAACACCACCAGCAAACACCCAGGCTTGGTCTCCACCACTGGGAAGCTACACAACTGGATCACAATCAGAGGTAAATCAGTGCAATGGATATATATTGTGTTTCAAGATATTTTTATTAAAACAAAGAGAGAAGGGAGCGCACATAGGGTCTTATCTATGATGATAATTCAATGCCCCCCGATTAGTGTGACTCACCTTTTTGGGTTGTGTGAGTCACAACAAACTGCAAGAGCCTTGTTATCCTGGTCGCTGCAGACACCTGGTAAGGGAGAAATCTGTTTATGTAGAAAAAAGCCCAGGTTTAGATTCCGCGCAGACCACCAAGCAGGAGGGGTATGTTTGATGTCCGTTTATTGAGCCAACGCGTTTCACAGCAGGACCTGCTGCTTCCTCAGGGCAAACAGTGTACATACATGAACAGCTTCCTTAAATAACATTTCATACACACAAAAAACCGTCATAAGCTCCGCCCCTGGCAATAAGCTCCACCCCCTTGCCAGACTTCCTGTGAAAACACCCACTATTTGTGTATATCTTAATCAAACTGGCCAAATGACAAAATTTTACTAAGATTTCATACATATGCATTATGCTACCATATAAAAGTATTTTTAATATCATCTATCTTAAAAACAAAACCTAAGTTAACACTGAAAAAAAGAAGAGAAAAAAAATAAATAAATGAATGAATAAATAAATAAATACATTTTAAGAATATTTGTCCCCTCCATGGACGAGAACCCATCCTCCTCAGGCTCCAATTCGCCTCTTATCCAGATTGCGTGATTAGCCTACTGAGTCACAGTGGCTTTTACGTTAACCTGCTTAATTTTATGCCCAAAAGGGAAACAAAAGGGGAGGATCCAGGAGAACAAGCCTCTCCTAATAAAAAGGAGTGACCGTCACCTGGTGTCAGATATACATAACTCCACGGGTACATTTTATAAAGGCGCTAATCTACTTATATAATTGGCAGTTGGGAATTCGGGCGTTGTAGCCTAATCCCAAGATGCTTTGCGGTACTGCGAGAGATGACGCGCAGCGTCATCGCGAGCCGCAGCCGCACTACTGTAAAAAAAAAAAAAAATGTCCTCACCTCTCCCCGAGCCCCCGCTGTCTCCCGCCGTCTTCCTCCAGCCTTCCGGTGGCTCCTCCAGGCTCCCGGTGCCTGCAGAGCTCTTCTATACCAGTACAGGACCTGCGGTGATGTCAGAGTCACGTGACACCAGCTTACTCCATGGTAACCGCGGGTCACGTGACTCTGACATCACCGCAGGTCCTGTACTGGTATAGAAGAGCTCTGCAGGTACTGGGAGCCTGGAGGAGCCACCGGGAGCTCGGGGTGAGGTGAGCATAAACTTTATTTACATTTTTTTAACCCCTGCCTTACTCTGGCTGTCTCATGTCTCTGCACACTCTGCCTGTCTCATGTCTCTGCACACTCTGCCTGTCTCATGTCTCTGCACACTCTGCCTGTCTCATGTCTCTGCACACTCTGCCTGTCTCATGTCTCTGCACACTCTGCCTGTCTCATGTCTCTGCACACTCTGCCTGTCTCATGTCTCTGCACACTCTGCCTGTCTCATGTCTCTGCACACTCTGCCTGTCTCATGTCTCTGCACACTCTGTCTGTGTCATGTCTCTGCACACTCTGTCTGTGTCATGTCTCTGCACACTCTGTCTGTGTCATGTCTCTGCACACTCTGTCTGTGTCATGTCTCTGCACACTCTGTCTGTGTCATGTCTCTGCACACTCTGTCTGTGTCATGTCTCTGCACACTCTGTGTCATGTCTCTGCACACTCTGTGTCATGTCTCTACACTCTGTGTCATGTCTCTATACTGTGTGTCATCTCTGTATACTGTCTGTAATGTCTCTATACTCTGTCTAATGTCTCTATACTGTGTGTAATCTCTGTATACTGTCTGTAATGTGTCTATACTGTGTGGAATGTGTGTATACTGTCTGTAATGTGTGTATACTGTGTGTATAATCTCTGTAATCTCTGCATACTGTCTGTCTATACAATGTATCATGTATGTATATACTGTGTGCTTCTCTCCTCACCCCTCCACCACTGAGCCGCATCTCTCCTCAACCCTACACCACTGAGCTGCTTCTCTCCTCACCCCTCCACCACTGACCCTCTTCTCTCCTCACCCCTCCACCACTGAGCCGCATCTCTCCTCAACCCTACACCACTGAGCCGCTTCTCTCCTTACCCCTCCACCACTAAGCCGCTTCTCTCCTCACCCCTCCACCACTGAGCCGCATCTCTCCTCACCCCTCCACCACTCAGCCGCATCTCTCCTCACCCCTCCACCACTGAGCCGCATCTCTCCTCACCCCCCTCCACCACTGAGCCGCATCTCTCCTCACCCCTCCACCACTGAGCCGCATCTCTCCTCACCCCTCCACCACTGATCCGCATCTCTCCTCACCCCTCCACCACAGAGCCGCATCTCTCCTCACCCCTCCACCACAGAGCCGCTTCTCTCCTCACCCTTCCACCACACAGCCGCATCTCTCCTCACCCCTCCACCACACAGCCGCATCTCTCCTCACCCCTCCACCACACAGCTGCTTCTCTCCTCACCCCTCCACCACAGACACCCATCTCTCCTCACCCCTCCACCAGAGCCGCATCTCTCCTCACCCCTCCACCACAGAGCCGCATCTCTCCTCACCCCTCCACCACAGAGCTGCATCTCTCCTCACCCCTCCAACACAGAGCCGCATCTCTCCTTACCCCTCCACCACAGCCGCATCTCTCCTCAGCCCTCCACCACAGCCGCTTCTCTCCTCACCCCTCCACCACAGAGCCGCATCTCTCCTCACCCCTCCACCACACAGCCACATCTCTCCTCACCCCTCCACCACAGACACCCATCTCTCCTCACCCCTCCACCACTCTGCCGCTTCTCTCCTCACCCCTCCACCACAGAGCCGCATCTCTCCTCACCCCTCCACCACACAGCCGCATCTCTCCTCACCCCTCCACCACAGAGCCGCCTCTATACTCTACTACCCACAGAGCCGCCTCTATTCTCTGCTACCCACAGAGCCGCCTCGATACTCTGCTAGCCACAGAGCCGCATCCATACTCTGCTACCCACAGAACCGCCTCGATGCTCTACTACCCACTGACCCGCCTCTATACTCTGATACCCACTGACCCACCTGTATACACACAATTCATTTCACCGTGCTCCCGATGCAATTGCATCGGGCCTTTTTACTAGTTTATAAATCAAAGTAAGTGTTAGCAATGTGAAGATCCCCATTTCACGTGAATGAAAGTCACGTTGAGTAAAAATATCCTATTATGAAAGACATTTAACATAGATTTCATGCAATCTGTATTGTACAACCATATAGAGATATTTTTATATGTTTAGTATCATCTGCCTTGAAAACAAAAATTGGCTATCTAAAAGGCAAAAAACTAAGGTAAGAGGTAAATTAGTGCAATGGATATATATTGTGTTTCAAGATATTTTTATTGAAAACGTTTTTGAAATAACCGTGGGAAGGGAAGGAGAAGGGTACAGAAGAAAAAGGGGTAAGGAAAAACAAGCAATCTACATATTATAGACAAAAAGGTTTGGAATCACTGTATAATACAATATCGTCGAGTATCAGATGTAGAAATATAGATAAGTACCAAAGCTATAAATCCAGATATAAAACATGTGAAAACAAAAACTGTAAGTTTGCTAAAGAAATATACTCCAAATGTGTCAAATAAAGGTAGAAGATTCGTAAAGAATTAAGATTTTATTTGAGCCAAAGATAGTAATGTATTACCATTTAAGAGAAAAGGAAAGGGTAAACAACTGGAATTAAGAGTAGTGGAGAATATATAGATATCCAGGGGGTCCAATGATCTAGGTATTTTGAAAAAGAATTGCTTATAATTGCTATAATTTTCTCATATACACTATGTTGGGTAATTCGGTCTATAAGAACATCTATAGTGGGTGGATCAGGTTTGGCCCATCTCGTAGCAATGATGAGTCTAGCAGTTACTAAAATATGTGAAATAATAAATCGTAAATGCTTTGGGAAGTCCTCTATTCTAATTGATAGAAGGGCTAATTGTGGAGTAATAACTATAGTGATCCCTGTGACATCTGATAGTAAAATTTTAGTATCTATCCAAAATTTAAGCAGTTTAGAACATCCCCAGAACAGGTGGGCTAGTGTGCCTGGAAGATTGCAGTGCCTGCAGCATTAAGGAGAATTGGTGGGGTTTATGTGATGTAGCTTTATCGGAGTCCAATACCACCGTGAAAGAAGTTTAAAGTATGACTCATGCATTGTCGCCGAAGCGGTGTGAGAATATGTTACGTTTAAAGTCTTACTCATTCTTTCTAGATCTATTTTAATGTTAAGTTCTTTCTCCCAAGATTCAAAAAAAGGGGTGGTTCGGCAGATTCACTTCCTCATTGAAAACCTTATACAATACATTGGTCTTCCAGATAGATATTTTCCCTGGATTATTTAGTAATTGTACTACTATTTGGGAAATAGCAAACTTGAGGGAAAATTTTGCTAAAAAATTAAAAATAAGCCTCCAGTTTGTCCATTTATCTCTTGAGAGAGTGTATTTGGTTTGTAGTATGTAAAAGGGTAACAGGGTACCATCAGAAATGAGGTCATTAACAGTATTTATGCCTTTAGCTAGCTAGGTCGGCAGGTCAAGGTTAGTAATTAAAATTTCTAGTACAGCCAAAGGAATATTCTCAATTGTAATTAGAGGGGAGTGTGTAGCAGATTTGTAACACCAGGTCTCTCCAGGCCAGAATAACGGCTTTAAGGGTGGGGTAGTTTGGCGGGGGCCTAGAGGGCTCAATAAGGTGGGCGAGAGTTAGGGGCAGTAATTGTTCAGTTTTAGCAGCTGACCCTTTCTATGTTAATCCAGGATGTGTTATTAGATTGAAGTAACCATCCCTGAGAGAGCTTTAATATGGAGGCCAAATAATAGTTATATAAATTGGGAACACCCAGTCCCTCCATCTTCTTATGCTTCGATAATGAGGAGCTAGGAATTCTTACCTTATTATGATTCCAAATATATTTCATAAGTTGAGACTGTAGTTTCTGAAACCATCGTTTTGGTTTAAAAATGGGAAGAGATCTTATAACATAAATAAATTTAGGGAGTAAGAGCATCTTGAACGCTTCAATTCGACTTAACCATGAGATTTCTAGCTTAGCTAGACGAATATAATCTAAATGAAAGGCGTTGAATAGAGTAGTCACATTTTCTGAAACTAAATCTGAAGAAGGTTTAGTTTTAGTCAACTTAATACCTAAATATGTCATTTTCTTCTCCTCCCATATGTATTCTAATTCTTTTTTAAGGTAGTGTAGGAATGTGGTTTCTATAGTGAAGTCAATTATTTGGGATTTAGATTTGTTAACTTTATATAATGATAGACGCGAGAATTCTGCAATTGTGGTGGTAATATGCCTGAGGGATTTAAGGGGATTTGAGATGATGAGTAAAATATCATACGCAAATAGGGCTATTTTAGTTTGTGCAGTATTAACAGGGATGCCAGTAATGTTAATGTTGTCTCTAATGGAAGAGGCAAATGGTTCTATAAACAGGGCAAACTAATTAATAGCATCACTGGCTTAAAATTACACCTATCTTCTGAACTAGTACTTCTCCTTGTTGGCCTCGAATCCATCCCTCATAAACATAGACCCATCATTACGCAAATTCTACTCACAGCTAAAAGTAACATTGCTGCCCTCTGGAGGGACCCTATTCCCCCTACAGTGGAAAACACAATAGAGAAAATAGCATGTCACAACACATACGAATACACATACGCCCTTAGAAACAACCTTTTAAAAAAATACTCCAAAAAATGGAGGGAGTGGAATAAAATTATGTCTCCTACAAATCAACCATAAAGACCTCAACATTGTACAAGACCAGATTAATCTTCGTACCCCAATCCAACTTACCGTATATACTCGTGTATAAGCCGACCCGTGTATAAGCCGACCCCCCTACTTTTGCCCCCAAAATCTGGGAAAAACTATTGACTCGTGTATAAGCCGAGGGTGGACCCCAGCACAGGTATACAGCCCCCAGCAGTGTGGTATACAGGCCCCCCGATGGTATACAGGCCTCCCCAGTGGTAGTATACAGCCCCCAGCAGTGTGGTATACAGCAGCCTCCCCAGTGGTATATACAGGCCCCAGCAGTGTTACAGCAGCCTTCCCAGGGTTATATACAGCAGCAGTAGCCCCAGGGGTATATACAGCAGCAGCAGCCCCAGGGTATATACAGCAGCAGCCCCATGGTATATACAGCAACAGCCCCATGGTATATACAGCAGCAGCCCCATGGTATATACAGCAGCAGCCCCATGGTATATACAGCAGCAGCCTGAGGTATACAGCCCCCCCCCAGGCTATATACAGCAGCAGCCCGAGGTATACAGGCCCCCCCCAGGCTATATACAGCAGCAGCCCGAGGTATACAGGTCCCCCCCAGGCTATATACAGCAGCAGCCCGAGGTATACAGGTCCCCCCCAGGCTATATACAGCAGCAGCCCCATGGTATATACAGCAGCAGCCCGAGGTATACAGGTCCCCCCAGGCTATATACAGCAGCAGCCCGAGGTATACAGGCCCCCCCCAGGCTATATACAGCAGCAGCCCCATGGTATATACAGCAGCAGCCCGAGGTATACAGGCCCCCCCAGGCTATATACAGCAGCCCCATGGTATATACAGCAGCAGCCCCATGGTATATACAGCAGCAGCCCCATGGTATATACAGCAGCAGCCCCATGGTATATACAGCAGCAGCCCCATGATATATACAGCAGCAGCCCCATGGTATATACAGCAGCAGCCCCATGGTATATACAGCAGCAGCCCCATGGTATATACAGCAGCAGCCCCATGATATATACAGCAGCAGCCCGAGGTATACAGGCCCCCCAGGCTATATACAGCAGCAGCCCGAGGTATACAGGCCCCCCCAGGCTATATACAGCAGCAGCCCGAGGTATACAGGCCCCCCCCCCAGGCTATGTACAGCAGCAGCCCGAGGTATACAGGCCCCCCCAGGCTATATACAGCAGCAGCCCGAGGTATACAGGCCCCCCCAGGCTCGGGAAACCTGTAAAGGAAGATGATTATACTTATCACTGTCCGGCTGCCGTCCCCGCTCTGCATCGCGCTCCTCCATCTGCATCGCGCTCCTCCATCTTCCGGCTTCCGACTTCCTGTGTTCTGCGCCGACAATGACGTCATTCTCGGCGCCGACAGGAACCCGGAAGATGGAGGAGCGCGATGCAGAAGGAGGATCGCGATGCAGAGCGGGGACGGCAGCCGGACAGCGATAAGTATAATCATCTTCCTTTACAGGTTTCCCGAGCCTGGGGGGGCCTGTATACTGATGGGGGGGCCTGTATACCTCTGGGGGGGGGCGCCCGTATAGTGACTCGCGTATAAGCCGAGGGGGTAACTTTTCAGCCCAATTTGTGGGCTGAAAAACTCGGCTTATACGCGAGTATATACGGTATTTACCATTACTATTTCAAGTAAATCATACCCAGGTTAATTCATAGGGGGCATTCTTATATACTTTCTCTTTGTACTTCCATGTATGTAAATAGTTAAGTTATTGTTTAGCAACGCGTTATACATTAAATAACCAATTACTGGAATATGATTGATATTTATTTATATAAATCATTGACCGAGCGACTAAAGCCTTGAGCAGTGTTATATGTTTCTGATTCATCCTCGGTCTATGAATATATAGATTGTACATCTTTCTTCATATTGTACCACCTAGATTACTAATCTCCTTTTATTGTACTTCATTAATTTCTGTATCATTTCTGCAGAATCATACTGCATGTTATACCGTTCTTTTATTTGCAAACCAATAAAAAATATTTGAACATATAAACAGGGCAAAAAGAATTGGGGAGAGAGGGCACCCCTGTCTAGTGCCATTAGACAGGGAAAATCTTTGTGACAGGGAACTATTAGAATAGACACAAGCTGATTGGGCAGAATACATTGACTTAACTAAGTTGAGAATATTACCCTTAAGGCCAAATTTTTGTAGTGTGCTAAACAGGAATGGCCAATAGACCCTGTCAAAAGCCTTCTCTGCATCCAGTGGAAGGAAGGCTGATGGAAGATTAGTACGCTCAACAAGGGTAATCAGATTGACCGCTCTTCTAGTGGCATCGGCAGTAGTTCTGCCAGGGATAAATCCCGATTGATCCTCATGCACTAATTTACCTATATGAATTTTTAATCTGTCCGCGGCCAACTTTGCTAAACTTTTTGTGTCCGAATTTAGGAGGGATATGGACCTATAGTTCTTTGTGTCCAATGGGTCACCTTTTTGTTTTGGGATGATAGTGATGATTGCCTCAAGCATTTCCTGAGGAAGAAAGGATTGTTGTGTCGTGTAATTGGCTAATTTGGTGAGGTAGGAAAGTTAATTAGTTTCAAAAGTTTTATACAGCTCCTTCTGTAGTCCAACAGGGCCTGGTGATTTGCCCAGTTTAAGACTTTTAATTACCCCCAAAATCTCTTTCTGAGAGTATGGTAGGTTCAAATCTAGTAGGTCTTGGTCAGTTAGTGTGGGTAAATTTAATTTGTGCAAATAATTATTAATTTCAGAGTCAGAGGGTTTAGAAAAGCTTGGGTCATCTTTCAAATTATAGAGGGAGTTATAAAAGTTTGCAAATACTCTAATATCTTTAGGGTGTTTATAGGAATGGCCTAGGGGGTCCCGAATCTCGCTAATACGTGATTTAGTTTTATAATGTCTAATTTTAGCTGCAAGCAGATTTGATGGTTTATCAGCAGAGAAATAGTACCTAGATTTATTAGTCTGTAAAAATTTGTCATAGTCGGTCGTCAGGAGAGATTTGAGATTTGTTCTCAATTTAAGGATATCTTTCGAATAGTCAAAGGAATTGTTGGAGATTTGTTTTTGCTCTAAAGCATGAATTTCATTAACTGATTTTTTAGTTTTTTCTCTATTATATTTGTTGAGCTGCCAGTTTAATTGTATGAGTTTGCCTCTAAGTACTGCCTTGAAGGCCGACCAAAGTGTAAAGACTGAGATATCATCAGTCTCATTCTCAGTGAAATAATTCTGGATGGTTTTGTTGATTTCTTTTCTGTAAACAGGATGGTTATAAAGGAAGCTGTTATTGCACCAGAGTTTCTCTACCGAGGTATTTTGGGGGTTTGATACTTCAAATATTAAAGGGGAGTGATCTGACCATACTCTGGGGGCTATTAGAATAGTTTTAAATTTAGGGAGTGAATATATACTTGTAAGAACTAAATCAATCCTAGCGTGGGAATTGTGGGTTCCAGAGTAATGCATAAATTCTAGGGAGGACGTGTGGAGACATCTAAAAACGTCATATAAATCCAATTTAAGCAACCATGGGTCAAGTGAGGAGGATTGACGCCTAGACTTGTTAGAGGAATCCAGGGAGGGATTTGGAACAATGTTAAAATCTCCAAAAAGGATTAAGTCGCCTTGTTTATTTTGAGTAATAATATGCATTATTTTGTTCAAGAACGATATTTGGCCTTGGTTGGGTACAAAAACATTTGCTAAAGTGAAAATTTGGTGATTAAGTTTGCAGATTAAAATTCTATACCTCCCATCTGGGTCTTTAATAATTGAAATAAGTTCAAACAAAACCACATTTTTGATTAACAGGGCGACACCCCACTTTTTTTTTTAGAGTTATTAGCATGGATTATATTCTGGAAATCTCTATGGGTAAATCAGGGAGGTTTAACAGAGGAAATTTTTGTCTCCTGGAGAGCTACAATATCAGCCTTACAGTTCTTGATTGTCTTCCAGGCAAAGAAGCGACGTTGTGGAGTGTTAAGACCATTGACATTATGAGTGAGAAATCTAAGGGACATGACTAATTTGGACAAGAAATGATAAAGGCTCAATATTTGGTGAAATATGACAATCTAATACATCTTCACATGTCATCTCTCAAAGTTAACCGTAGAGTGTTCAGAAAAACAATACAGATCAGAATAAGTCTATAACCTTATATACAGGCAGGAAATTAAGAAAAAAAAGAAACACAAACTTAACTAAACAGTAGAAGTAGACCTCAGTACAGGTACAAATCCAATTAACGAAACAAAATTCAGAGTTCCAAACAAGGAGGGACAAAACAGTACGATGGCAACCTCCTAGATGGGACTAAAGTTACAGCCTAATGCCTCAGCCAAGTGTACAGACTTAAAACGTCAGGTGATGTTAATACCTAGTTCCCTGAAGAGTTTCCCCCCATCTGCAGTGTCAGAAATACCGTAATTATTCCCTTGGTGGTAAAACAGGACCTTTGTAGGATTGAAACCCCATTTGTAAGTGATCTGATTATTACGCAAAACATCCATGACCTTGATTAGGTTTTTACGTTGGGACATTGTCTCCCTCGACAAATCAGCAAAGACCTTGATGGAATCATACGGTTTGGGGAGGGACTTCTTATGCCTAAGAAATTCCATCAGCCTTTCTTTGGTTTGATAAAAGTGGAACTTAGTAATCACGTCCCTTGGGACATCAGGCTTTAGATGCTAGGGTTTGGGCATGCGATGTGTCCTATCCAATGTGACCTCTAAGTCAGAAAGAGCTGGGATCGCAGTTTTAACCAGTTTCTGGATATATGGGGCAAGCTGGTCAGACTTGACAGTTTCTGGTATGGCTCTAAATTTTAAATTCTGTCGTCTACCCCTGTCCTCCAGGTCGGTGAGCTTGTTTTTAACTACTCTAAATTCGTCTTTGAGGAGGCGATGCTCTTTTTCTAGTTTGCTATTTTTTTTCTCTAAGTAAAAGATCTCTGA
>JARQOC010000002.1:419744806-419761431 GCA_033576535.1 Allobates femoralis
ACCGCCGTACCATAACCGGGATGGGCATGAACATTCAGCAATATGCCCCCGGGAAGATTGACGCAACGTATGTGGCAGTGGATTTGGCTGCCGCTATCCTCTTCTGGCGACATACCGAGATAATAAAAGAGAATCCCACTTTCGGGAGCGGTCGTCCCCAGCTTGATCAAAGAGCCGTAAGTAGATCCAGTGTGTGCAGAAAGTTGTGCACATGGTGTAGGAATGCCGGGCTAAATGAAGGGAAAGCGAATTCCTCGTGCAGGTAGAAGATGATAATACCTACGCGAGGAAGCAACAGTGGCCAGAGCATGATTTTATCCCGATGGGACTTCGGGAAAAAAGTGCTTTGCAAGAACGGGAGCGAGCTCAGGGACACGGCGGAGATTGCCGAGGAAGCCAACATTCAGGAACAGGCTCTGCAAAGAGAGGGAGTGAACTCAGAGACACGACGGATATCGCAGCGGTAAAGGCAGCTATTAGAATACGTTTTGAAAGGAACGGGAGTGAGCTGAGAGATACTACGGGTATCGCTGTTGTAAAGAGAAAGAAGAAACCAAAGGGGAAATCCCATGACAACTCGATGGGAGACCTTGGAGGGACATGCGACCAGATCCCGACTCCTCATTTCCAGCTAAATACTAGTAAGAGAGAGCCGGGGATAGGCCGACACCCAGTTCTGGCTGTGCGAACTGAGACGTGTCCTAGCAGGTGACATTATTTTGAATACCACAGATGGGGAACCAGCCTGGGTTAGAAAAACCAGGCGCCCGCAGTTGAGTTGACCACTACAGCGCTATCGATGTTGGTGGCATACAGGGCGCTGAAACAACTGCTGGTGGAGACCACACTGGGCAGGCGGATCCGGTGTATGTGGACCATCTGGATTATATGAATGACAGCCACGGCTGCTGGCTTGAGCTCATTCACTGCTCTGTTTCTAGAGACAGCGGAAGGAAGGTATAGGGCAGGCAGATGGGACCTGAGCTGGACATTGAGTCTTGTTCCAGAGACCTGGGACCGAGATACGAATGTGGATCTCTAGGCGTGATTAGAGAACCGTATCCTAGATGCCTGTGTGGGTACAATAAAACCAGCGCTTAACTGAACATGACGGACAGGATCACCGTGAAGAGCAAAGAGTGGGTCAATTTGGACCCGCGGAAGTGGATTGCCATGTGAAACTCGTTCGTGGACCTCCACGGGATTGACAGTTGTCGATCTGCCCGAAATTGGTGATAATGCGTGAAAGTCAACCTGAAAGGGAGATAGGTAGTGAGGAATCCCAGGAGAATTATTGACTCTGCACAATACGATATCCGGTTAGTGCCCTACCAACATATCAGACTGGCATTGGGAGATCGTCCAGCCTGACAAGTTGGAAAGAAAACCTGTTCTGCACGGGGGAGGCTGGTCGCAGGAACCGGGAAGGACCTGGGGAGTATGAGCGATAGCCAAAGGATCCTGTCTGAGACCAACGGGATCCTGTCCCTGTGGAAAAAACGGGCAAACAACAGGGTCCTGAATCGCAAAAGGAATTGCCTTGAACGTCCAACCAGCTTGCTCAGGACACAGATTCATGAGCAACGGAGTGAGGTGAGGACAGAATGCAGAATCGGACTGTATGACGCAGCGCACAGGCCTTAAGTGAGGGAGAACCAACCAGCGGGTGGTAACAAATGCATCCCCAGGAAGGTACCTGTCCCAGTCGGGGCTGAGGACTCTGACCACCGGATGAGTGTTCCAGACTGGAAGGAGTGTTGTTTCAGTCAATCAGGCAGGTCAGGACAACCCCCGTCGAGAATGGGGAATTGGGATGGCTACGCCCTTACCTGATTGACAAACTGAGGAGCATTGCGCACCCAGGGGCAGTGTGACGAGCTGAAAAAGAAGGATTGTCGTAAATGGTAAGGTGCAGAGAATATTGATGCTCCGAGGAACTGGGAGATGTTGATACGCATCTCGACTAGTGAGTTCCCGACCTCCAGAGATATAAGGATGAAACGGGGAGACTCCATGCTTAAGAAAAAAGCCAACCCATATGGGCAGGTGCTGTGATGCAAAGTATACTTGAAAAGGTTGATGGGAGAACTCGAGCGTTTTCCTTACAGAACTAGGATGCTGACTACTACTGGTAGTAGAGAAAAGCAAAGGAGTTGATGATCGGGAAATGACGACCCAGATGTGAAGATATAGAGAGGGTCGGCCTTCCGGTCCTGAGAGAACCTATGGAGTCCACATCTATTTGGTCTGGTCTGGATGGATCAGACCAAAGGCTAAGTTAGCCTGTTACGGACCGGAAGCTCCTGGAGAGAGCCCTATGTCGTGACTGGCTCTGTTGACGTCGCAGGAAAGACAGGCGTCTTATTTAGCATTGGGAAAAAGGGAATAGCCTGTTATCCAGTTGCATCTGAGATCACGATATCTATAAAGAAGACTAGCCAGCTCCTATTTAGCATTGGGGAAAAAAAAAAAAGAAGTAGCCCTTTATCCACTTGCATCTCAGATCACGATATTTGTAGAGAAAACTAGTCAGCTATCTGTTCGAAGCAGAGTTTTCACTGTAGTCTCTGAACCAGGCCGTGGTTCGAGTTTCGCCTGAAAAGAGACTGCCATCTTGTAGCAAGGAAAGGGATACCCTTCTAGGTCCTGATCTCTATAGTAGCCTATACTTTATTTGGCAGAGAAGTATGGCCCTTGATACCAGGTGGAAAACCAGGGAGGAGGAAGTTCGCTCCGTCCTGGCATAGTAATAAAGGTAATGGGCATTGTTGGGTTCCAAAAACCTTTATCTGGACGGTTCTGATATGACAGTGACCTTCCTGAGAATCTGTAGGGTCTCTTGAGAGCCAGTAAAGTCCACAGAAAACTGAGGATTGCCACAGAAGTGTGCCATCTGCTACAACTCAGGCAACCGACTGTGGGAGCTGAGGAGAATGGTTTCCCGGGTCTGCGTGCCAAGCAGTCCCATACTGGAGATCGGAACGCTTAGGAACCGTCGCCATAGATGATGCTCTCTCGTGGCAGGAGGGGATACGTGGAGGTAACACCCCGCGTTCCCGCCTGTTGTAGGTTGTGGGAAATCGGTACGCTGAGGTACCGTCGCCCCAAATACTGTTGAAGTTTCATGATCAATACTGGTGAGCATCATGTAGCTGGTCTTTATGTCACATATTGTCATGTAGCAGGGAGCCCACTTCTTGTGACCCTAAAGGGTTAGAGGTGCCAGTTTGTGGCAGGCTGGACCCGGTTGGTTAGTCTAAGAGCTCTGACAACGCCTTGCCAGTGGAGAACTACTGAACGATATTGTGACACAAGTGTGATATGTAGCCTATAAGACACTTGGTTATTTGTTTGGAATGAGTGGCACACGGATTATGCGACAGAGAATACAGTGTTGGAGACACTGGCTCATGTAGTATGCTGACACATGAAATATGCGACAGAGAATATAGTGTTGGAGACACTGGCGCATGTAGTATTCGGCAGAGAATACGTGTTGGTGACACTGGCACGTGGTATGTGACAGAAACAGTGTTGATTACACTGGCACATGTAGTATGCCGACACATGGAATATGCGGCAGAGAATACAGTGTTGATTACACTGGCACATGTAGTATGCCGACTCATGGAATATGCGGCAGAGAATACAGCGTTGATTACACTGGCACATGAGGTATGTGACAGGGAATACAGAGTTGGTGGCACTGGCATATGGAGTAAAGTGTTGGTGACACTGTGGGGTGTGGTATGTAGAGAAAAAACCTGAGCTGCAGCAGACTAGAGACTGCTGAGCTCCTTACCCCAGTCTAGGTCCAGAGATGACGAAGTTGTTGTCTGATCCGGTGTCCCCCAGTGTTCAGGAGGTTCCTGTGCACTGCGGAGGAGCAGTGCTGTGAGCCAGTGTGCTGTGATCCAGTGTGCTTCTGTGCCAAGCTGTTAGCCATGTGCTCTTACAGATCAACTTCCTTTCTAACAGAGCTGTGGCTAGATCCAGAGATTCTGTTTACACTGGGAAGCAGTAGTGCTATGGGCTTCGGTTTCTCAGTGTAGAAATAGCAGTTGCGGTGAGCGCAGAGTCCAGCGTCCTGGGGCAGAAATAGAAGGTGCACAGTTAAAGGAAGTGGGCGGACCGGACGTGAGGGCAGGAAGCGGGCGGTCTTAGACAAAAAAGGCGGCCACGAGAATCTCGCAGCGAGCGAGAGGCGCCAGAATGCGGCCAAACCGCTCCCAACAGGGAGGCGGTCAGGGAGCGGTCCAGAGAAGTGATGTCACGCCAGAGCAGGCGGAGGGCGGGAGGAGGCGGGGTCGATCGGGAGAAGGCCCTAAGCCGGGGACTAAAGTGAATTTCGGCTCCGAAAACCGTGCAGAACTGGCGCGGAGACCTGAACCGCCGCCATTCCCGCCAGTAATGGGGAAGCCCCTTGCAATGAGGATCGCACTATGCCGCTCTGCCCCGGCGCGGAGGCCCGAACTGCCGCATTCCCGCCAAAATTGGGAAGGAAAAGAGGGATCTCTGGGCACTGCGGTGTTCACATAATGAGCCCGGACCTGCACCGAATGAGCACAGATGTGCTCTGTGAATGAGGCACTGTCTGTAAGCTGAGCAGCGTGCAATGCAACCCCGTTTCCATGGGTGCCCGGAGGCCCTACCTGGAGCTGGCTCCTGCAATCCGTGTTCCCTTGTAAGGGGACATGAGGAGGCAGCGTGCAAGGTGTAGGCTTCGACTTCTACAGTCCAGTATCCCTTGCTAGCACATTCCGATATCCCGGCTGTGGGATCTGGGTAGAGCTGAAGAGCGTCTCTCAGTGGGGTCTGGGGAGGGTAGAAAGGCTTGTGCCTGCTACTGCAGCTCAGTGTCCCAGTTGTGGGATCTGTGAAAGACTTGAAAATCTGGAGCCGTCTGATGGTGAGAGCCATGTCCAAAAAGTTAAAAATATAATCCCTCGTTGCAGGAGGGGGTACCTGGAGGTAACACTCCATGTTCCCGCCTGTTGTTGGTTTGGGGAGAGCGGTACGCAAAGGCACCGTCGCCCGTCTATCATTATCCGAGGGAAAAAAAGCAAAAAATTAAAATAATAAAGATAATGACGAGGGTCATTAGATGCATCTACCTCCTAATGACACTAAGCTAAAACTGGTGAGGCAGTGTCTGCCCCAGGGGTGTATGCTGCAGAGGAGGAGCCATTGTAACTCTTTTGCAGATTCTGCTTAGTGTCGCCTCCTAGTGGACAGCAGCATAACACCCACGGTCTGTGTCCCCCAATGAGGCGAAGGAGAAATACCGTATATACTCGTGTATAAGCCGAGTTTTTCAGCCCAAAAATTGGGCTGAAAAGTCCCCCCCTCGGCTTATACACGGGTCATACGGTATATGCTGTGGGGGGGGGGGCTGTGGCCGGGAGCTGGAGGAGGCAGGAGGGGGCCGCGGTGGCCGCAGGCGGTCACGTGGGGCCGCCTCATTAGTGCAATGAATATGCACGGCATCCCCCCGTCCATCAACGGCGGGGGGATGCCGTGCATATTGCAATACACTGGCCCCCTCCTTAATATGGGTCCCCCAGTATTAATAAACAGCCCCCCCCCTCCTCATCATGTCCCCCCAGGCTGCGGCAGCTGTGAAAATAACAAACACTTTATAAATCACCTTCCGGCGCAGCTGCTCCGGTCCTCCGCTCGCCGGCTTCTTCTTCCTGCTTGTGCCGGTGTCATGTGACCGGGCGCAGGAGATGACGTCATTTCCTGCATGCGGTCACAGAAGTCGGCACAAGAAGAAGAAGAAGCCGGCGAGCGGAGGTGCGGAGGACCGGAGCAGCTGCGCCGGAAGGTGATGTATAAAGTGTTTGTTATTTTCACAGCTGCCGCAGCCTGGGGGGACATGATAAGGAGGGGGGGGGCTGTATACTACCGCTGGGGCTGTATATACCTCTGGGGCTGCTGGATACTACCACTGGGGCTGTATACTACCACTGGGGCTGCATATACCTCTGGGGCTGATGTATACTACCACTGGGGCTGTATACTACCACTGGGGCTGTATACTACCACTGGGGCTGTATACTACCACTGGGGCTGATGTATACTACCACTGGGGATGCTGGGGCTCCTATATACTACCACTGGGGCTGCTATATACTACCACTGGGGCTGCTGGGGCTCCTATATACTACCACTGGGGCTGCTTGGGCTCCTGTATACTACCGCTGGGGCTCCTATATACTACCACTGGGGCTGCTGTATACTACCACTGGGGCTGCTGGGGCTGCTATATACTACCACTGGGGCTGCTTGGGCTCCTGTATACTACCACTGGGGCTGCTGGGGCTGCTGTATACTACCACTGGGGCTGCTGGGGATGCTATATACTACCACTGGGGCTGCTGGGGATGCTATATACTACTGCTGGGGCTGCTGGGGATGCTATATACTACTGCTGGGGCTGCTGGGGATGCTATATACTACCACTGGGGCTGCTGTATACTACCACTGGGGCTGCTGGGGCTGCTATATACTACCACTGGGGCTGCTGGGGCTGCTATATACTACCACTGGGGCTGCTGGGGCTGCTATATACTACCACTGGGGCTGCTGTATACTACCACTGGGGCTGCTGGGGATGCTATATACTACCACTGGGGCTGCTGTATACTACCACTGGGGCTGCTGGGGATGCTATATACTACCACTGGGGCTGCTGGGGATGCTATATACTACCACTGGGGCTGCTGTATACTACCACTGGGGCTGCTGTATACTACCACTGGGGCTGCTGTATACTACCACTGGGGAGGCCTGTATACCACTGGGGGGGGCCTGTATACCTCACTGCTGGGGGCTGTATACCTGTGCTGGGGTCCACCCTCGGCTTATACACGAGTCAATAGGTTTTTCCAGATTTTTGGGGCAAAAGTAGGGGGGTCGGCTTATA
This sequence comes from Allobates femoralis, assembly GCA_033576535.1. NCBI lineage: Eukaryota > Metazoa > Chordata > Amphibia > Anura > Aromobatidae > Allobates > Allobates femoralis. The sequence goes on from JARQOC010000002.1 coordinate 419,751,735, forward strand.
CACGGGTCGGCTTATACACGAGTATATACGGTAAGTGTGAGATTAGTAATAGGATGCTGCAGGGACAACTTTTGCTAGCTTAGGAGGCATTTTGGAGGTGACAGGATCCCTTTAACAATAGAGTATTTGAATAAATCACTTTCTAACAGTGAAGAGAATTAAGATAATGAGGTGGGAGAGACATCATTTTTGTCAGAACGGCTTTCATTTGATATGTCACATTACTATGTTTAATATTTTGTTTATAATTTTGTTAATAATATGTGTTTACTGTACTTTGCAGCAGAAAGTGGTCTGAGCTGTGGAGCATTAGTAACTGTTCTATAGATTCCTATTATCGTGTCAGATTGTGTATGTGATAGACATTCAGTGAGTCATAGACCAGCTCATTATGTTAATGACCCTTTATGAATATGCAGATTATTAACAAAATATTAAGAAACAGTCTTGTGACATATCAAATGAAAGCCCATACCGTTCTGAGAAAAATGATGCCTCTTCCACCTCATTATCTTAATTGTAGCCCAAGATATGATAACAAATGTAATGCCATACCTGGCCAAAAATCGTGCTTTTTCAAAACTGTAAAAATCTGTAAATTATTAACTGATGAAGAAAAAAATTCAAAACTTCTAATTTGCAATTAAATAGAGTTATACTTCATATAGAAAAAAAAAATCTAAAGACGTCAGGTAAAAAAAAAATATTCATATTTACATCACTTGATATGGAATGACCCATTGACGCTACAATAGTAAAATATTTTAAAATATGATCCCAACTTGAATTTTGGTACAGATGTGGCTAGAAGCATAGCAGACACATGTGCATATTTGGGAATTTTTAAATACTTTTTTTCAGAAATGCGTTTTAAAATGTTGCGTTTGCTTTCGCATGGGTAAAATATTAACAAAGATCCTCTTGTGACATACTGGTGAAAGCCTGGACAGTTCTGAGTATATTGGTGTTTATTTTGTTTCTCGATCTTATTTCTAGCCTGAGTTATGAGGAGAAATGTAAAGGCAGCAACACCGAAATTTGCACTTTTTCCAAACTTTGAAAAATCAATTAAGGGGTTAACAATAAGTCATTAAAGTCATGTAAGTAAATAATCAGGTGAGAATAGAAATATGTACTTTCAGGACATCAGTAAGACTTTCTTTTCCAAACTTTGTACCCAATCCAAACATCATTCAACTTCCACTTTCTACTTATCCCTACTTCAATAAACAGAGTATTCCCATCTCCAAGATCCTATTTGTAGTTGGTGTGATGATGATAAGAATACCAAATCCCTCCAATTAGGAATTTAGTATAGTTCTCCTAATTAGCCATGTCGCTTACCTTATATGCAGGACATTACAGTACTTAAGTATCCATAGTTACAATCACTAGCAACTGTCACTATAAAGGGGCCGTCACACCCAGCAACTTAGGCTGCGATGTCGGATGCGATGCCGAGGGAGTGCGGTTGCTTCCGACATCGCAGCCTTGGTGTCACATAGGCAGATGTTGCCGGTGACGGTGCTGCGATGTGGGCGCAGCCATCGCTCGCTGGGCTGGGAACAACCCAGCGAGCAATCCACAGCAATGGTGTGGAATAGGCTGTATCGCCGCCAACATCGCTATTGCGGTATCAGACGGCGCGATACAGCCTAATCGCTGGGGCAAGATCGCCAGGTTTATGGTACATGTTCATAAACCTGGCAACCAGCGATTTATCCCAGTTGCATTGTGCTGTCACACAGCACGATGCACTTGCGATATTGCTAGCAACATCGCTGAACATGTGACTTTTAAGCGATGTTGCAAGCGATATTGACGTGTGCGACGGCCCCTTAAGACTGATCGTAACCATGGATGCCTAAGTTCTGTAATGCACATGAGGTAAGATACATAGTTAATTAGCATTTCTTCCTAATTGGATGTATTTGCTGATATTATTATTACACCTACTACATGGGATTAGCCCTTTAAGTTTTGCAAAAGGAAGAGCAGTTTTTGGGACCTTACCTGAGGAGTCATTATTATTTGTAAAGGAGCATCAGGAACAACAACGAACAGCCTCATGAGCTGAGCATAATGGGGTTTAAGTCCTCGTCCTTGGGAAGGTGACAACATGTACAGAGGCATGTCTGTGTTGAGCGCTTTAACTGCTGACTCCTTAGGTCCATTGCCTAGAACTTTCATCATTTTATCTGGCCCCGAGCACATGAACCTACGCCCTCGTGAATCCTCATATTCAAATCCAACAAATGCTCTTGCAACATCATCCCTCCTACGACCCCTTCCAATTGCTGCTGCACTTCTTTTCCCAGGTATTGACTTATTCGGAGCTGGCCAAGAATTACTGTCCAGGTCTCCTTCATCTTCTGGCTTTGTACGGATGACAATGTCCCAAGGCATCAGATAATTGGTACCTGGAATAAATCCAAGATGATCTAAACCTGTGTGGAAATTATAAGATTTAGCAGGACCAAGTTTTACTAGTGACCAACTTGAAAATTTAGGAAGAAGGTCTTTTAGACAGTTTGAATGCATCATGCCAGGCAGATATTCAACAGTGGACGCCTGACGATCCACTAAGCTGGGCCTTTTTTCACTCTTTTCTTCTGCTGCATTTGCAGGAGTCTCAGCATTCTCTCCTGGTGCTTGCGGATCAGCTGGGTATGTTCCAAGGCTGTCAGTGGACTGGCCCAGACTAAGTGCAAGGCTCAGACTCGTACTTTCACCCTGTGTTTGAGGTTCCTTGTCTTTCATCTTCTCCTGTTCGATATCCCCTTCTTGATCAATACAAGTTGCCTCATTCTTGGCAGGAGCAGGGTCTGGTGTGCTTGGCTCAAATACTGGAAAATTAATGTGATCCAGCTTTCCACAACATTTCTCTTCAAGCATCTGTAAAATATTACAAAAAGAGTGGAAACATTATGCAAATGAATAGAGTATTGATGCTACTTTTGAAGAGTGCTTTTATTATGATTGTTCATTATCGCAACCTAAGGGTAAGTGCACACTGGCCGGGTTTTCGGCGGTTTACCTGTGTAAACCGCCGTTTTGTTTACATTAGTTTTATGTTAATTTATGTTAATCCAAACCGGCGTTTGGATTAACATTAAAACTAATGTAAACAGCCCAAGGCTGTGCACACACCGGCGGTTACCCAGCGTCATCCGTTGCTAACCCGCAGGTTACCCAGCGGGTTAGCAAAGAATGACCATGTTCTAAAAACCGGCGGTTCTGCAGCGGCTGCAAGCAGAATCATGTGCTGCTTCCAGCCGCTGCAGAATCGCCGCCGAGAACCCGCTGGGCAGCCGCCGGATACCGCCCGCCACATACCCGCCAGGAAGCCGGTGGACGGCGCCGGAGCTTCCTGGCGGGACCCGCCCAGCCGCCGCCGACCAACCCGCCGGGTAATGTGAACTTACCCTAAATGTGCATTGAGACTGCATTCTCCAAGTCAAGTCCGATTCCTGCCTCCACACCCGACACACTGTGTAACAGCTCTATTCTATATAAACATGTCTGTGGGTGGAAGAATAGAGCTACACTCACGCTGTGAGTTCAAGTCTCTCCAGTCACTTGGTACAACATTAAAGCACAACCAATATTAACCCTTTTCTGTCCACCTCCTTCAACAGCATTTAACAGCATCTAGCCCTTGGATCTTATAAAGACAGTATTTTCTTACATACATAAAATTACAAGTAGTAAAAAAGAAACTTAATTTGATGCTTTTTTTTATCTATATCATAATACCTTATGATATTTAAAAGAAATTCGGTTTTGGTACAATACCAAAAGTGTAAAAAAAAGTCATTGTCAATAATTGCTTTGAAAACATGATGTTTTGACCAGGGCTGAGGAGTCGGTAAGCCAAACCTTCGACTCCAACTCTGACTCCTCAATTTTCCTGAATCTGACTCCAACTTCACCAAAATAGACACAGACGTCAACTCCACAGCCCTGATTTTGCTGAGGCCTTTTAGGAAACAAAGGCTTTGCTCACATATGGATTTGAAAGGAACCTATCATTTTGACCCCCTAAACCAAACTAATCCTACTGTTCAGTAAAACAGCAGGTCACTCACCCTATGTAACAGTCCTGCTTCTAGTCTGGTGGAGATACACACCATCATGGAAAAGTCAAGCTGCTGAAGATATACTCATGCCCCCCGGGTTTGAACTTCTACATGTTATGCACTTGAGAGGTTAAGCCATCAATTAAACCTCAGACTGTCACGATTATAGTGATAGCAAGTTGACAGTTAAACGATAAGGCGCCATCACACTAGACTAGAAGCAGGCCTGTTACGCAGGCTGAGCGACCACATTCATTTTTTTATTTTGCCAAATAGCAAGACGAGTTTGGCATTAAGGGTACCTTTACACGTCTCAACATTGCATGCAATTTCACTTGCAACTTAAGGTGGGGTCACACGCGGCGATCTCGCCCGCGACATCGCCGCAAAGTGACGTCACAGCGATGTCGCGGGCGATATTGCAAGTGACAGCGCGACGCAACTGCAAATTATCGCTGGTCGCAGGTTGACAGGTTTATGAACATGTTCATAAACCTGTCAACCTGCGACCAGCGATTAGGCTGGATCGCGCCGTCTGACACTGTTGGCGGCGCGATCCAGCCTATATCGCAGCGTTACTGAGCCATCGCTCCGCCCACATCGCCGCCGCGTCACCGCCAACGTCGTGCCATGTGACAGCTGGCCTGCGAGGTCGGAAGCGAGCGGGCACCCGCGCATCGCTTCCGACATCGCAGGCCAGATCGCCGCGTGTGACCCCACCTTTACTGGTTGCAATTAAATCATGGACACATTGTTCCATTTGTACACAGCAACAAAATGGAACAATGTGTCCATGATTTCACTGCAACCAGTAAGTTGCAAGTGAAATTGCATGCAATGTTGCAACGTGTAAATGTACCTTAAGACACACACTTTAAAGATCCTGGGACATAGCCTAATACAGAGCTGAGGTAGTTTGCGTAGTTAAAACTATTTGACAGGTTGTTTAAACTAGGCCTACATCAGACTTCTGAATTCCCATAGTGCACGCACAGTTCGCTGTCTGGATTTTCCGGTTTGAGTGGCTACAGCAGACAGTCACATGACTACTAGTATACAATTTGCAGACTTCCAGACACATTTCAAATAGACCTGCTCGGCAATACATTTCTTATCTACAGAACGTAAAGGAACATACCCCTGTCTCCGGTGTTTACAATGCTCCCATGTTATCAAAGGTGATTCTTTCTTTCACCCTAGAACAGGGAAAAGGTTTGGAATAAAGGGCTTTCATACATGTGACTCAAGCTTTGTCGTATATCTTTTAAAATGTCCATGCGGTCTCGGATATGTTGGCGAAACTATCCAACATATCCGAGACCGGATCAGTAAGCATAAGTCTACCATCAGATGCAAGAACACTATGCTACCGGTCCCTGCTCATTTTATAGAGAAGGGCCACAGCATTAGCCAATTACGGTTTCAAGTTTTGGAGCATGTTCCGTTACCTAGGAGGGGTGGCAACAGGATTAGAGCACTCAAATCACGAGAATCGTATTGGATACACACTTTACAAACACTTGAGCCTTATGGACTTAATAGGGAATATGAAATTTTATATTAAATGTTCCCTGAAAAATTGTTGGATTCGTAATTCTTGAGTTGCTCACCCTGGTTGACTCCCACCAGGTTGCTGTTAGCATTGCTGAGTCCTCATTCTCTTATGACTAAGCTCTTTATTCACAGTGAAATGTTTGCTGATTATGCTATGTGAATAAGATTCACTAATAAAATTCTCCTTTCTCCCTTTCAGAGAACCTATGAATACTAGAAAATGCCCTATCAGCCTGCTGTTCCACTTTACCTGACTACACAAGTGCTCTCTGGCACTAATTCCTGCTATTCACAGCGCTTTTTGGCGCTAGGTAAGCCCTTTACATCACCTAGCGCTTATGAGTGCTCATATCCCAGATTCACAGCGCCCAAATGTAATCCCCCAGCTCTAAGTAATGCCTCTAAAATCACAGCGCATGCGCGGGATTCGTAAAGAACCTCCTCTACCTGGAGATTCTCAGCTTGCGTTTCACAAGCGTTCCACTATCCCACCGCGCATGCGCCCCTACGTCACTGTGACCGCGCACTTCCGGTTACGTCCTGTGACCGGAAAGTGCGGCAGAACGCCGCTCGCACATGGACTTACAAATAAAAAGGTGCCTTCCTTTTCACTCTCCCTACCCCCAGGACACAACAGCCAACTACAAAGGTAAAATGGATTATACAGAGGCGAGATATTCTCATACAGAGCCTAACATTCATCTTATTCCTGCAATAATCTGACTCGACCCACTATTCGTTAACAGGGCTTATTCTCAAAGGGGCAGCAGTACCTGCATATAATACTGAAAAGGTACGCTGCTAAATCTTGATGATTGTACTATATAACACTACCCATCTAATTTCACCCATCCTTTAGTTTCTAGGGACGAATACCCTATCAATTATCACCCCAATTTGATAGCTATATCTTACAGTAAGTTACCGTATATACTCGTGTATAAGCAGACCCGTGTATAAGCCGACCCCCCTACTTTTGCCCTCAAAATCTGGGAAAACCTATTGACTCGTGTATAAGCCGAGGGTGGACCCCAGCACAGGTATACAGCCCCCAGCAGTGTTGTATACAGGCCCCCCCAGTGGTATACAGGCCTCCCCAGTGGTAGTATACAGCAGCCCCAGTGGTAGTATACAGCAGCCCCAGTAGCCTCAGTAATCCAGGTCCCCCCCCCCCCTTGCTCCGGAAACATGTAAAGTAAAATCTTTATACTTATCACTGTCCTGTCGCCGCCGTCCCCGCCGCTGCCGACATCGCGCTCACCCGGCTTCATCTGTCTTCTTCCGGCTTCCTGTTCGGCGCAGGCAATGACGTCATTGCCTGCGCCGAACAGGAAGCCGGAAGAAGACGGACGGATGAAGCCGGGTGAGCGCGATGTCGGCAGCGGCGGGGACGGCGGTGACAGGACAGTGATAAGTATAAAGATTTTACTTTACAGGTTTCCGGAGCAAGGGGCGCCCTGGATTACTGAGGCTGCTGTATACTCATGGGGGGCGTATGACACGCGTATAAGCCGAGGGGTTACTGTTCAGCCCAATTTTTGGGCTGAAAAACTCAGCTTATACGCGAGTATATACGGTACTCCATTCATAGAAGCGAATTATATTTGAATGTAATTTTATTGATAGTATTTTTTCCATTCTCCCCCTGGCAGAACCGTTCTGTTTATAACCCTCAGTAGGGAATGTGAACTATCCAGGTGATCATTATACCCACATACCACATAGGTAATACCACATATTCTCAGCTGTTCTTTTTTCTTTTCTTTTTGCTTTCATTTTCGTTATTTTCACTTTTTCTCTTTATTTCATTTAATGCTATCTAGGTATTTTGCATTTAACCTTGAGCCATAGCGCATCTATGCATAAAGGATATACGTAATTACGCCATTTACGGTTTGATTACCTGTAAGGTTCCTTTTTATGCTTTAAACATGTATACATGCGATTTGGCTGTTGTCTTTCATATTTAACGAATATTCCCTGTATTTTCCTAGTTAAGCATTAATAAGAAAAGGTATCTCATCATTCCCAAGCCCTTGGTGGACTCACCTTCGGCTTTACGTTGATCTTTACAAAAGATACATGTAGCACCCAGGATTATTTTCCTAGGTAGGCGTGTATAAATCTCTTGTATGTATAAAAAAAATTTCTTTTGCAATGTGTTACTTTGTAAACTAGTGTGTCAATATCATCAAACCTGATTGTCCTTTTTTGTTGTTTCATATGCTTTGTAGTACATTTTTGATTTTCCCTGAAGAAGACTCAGTGTGAGTCGAAACGTTGGGTTTGTTTATTCAAAATATACAAAATAAGCAAGAAAATAAAGACTTTGCTTCAAGAACCCTCTTCCATTATTTTTTCTTGAGTGTGTGCCAACTATACTAGTAAAAATACATTTGTATTGAGCACAGCCATGTACAGTGCCTATAAGTAGTATTCAACCCCCTGCAGATTTAGGTGGTTGACACATGCGGAATTAACTTGGCATTGTGACATTTGGACTGTAGATCAGCCTGGAAGTGGGAAATGCACTGCAGCCAAAAAGATTTTTTTTTTTTTTTTTTTTAAAGCGTTAAAAGTTAATTCAGAGGGTCATTTATTATTCAACCCCTCAAACTACCAGCATTCTGTTTGGTCCCCCTAAAGTATTAAGAAGTAGTTCAGGCACAAAGAACAATGAGCTTCACATGTGTGGATTAATTATCTCTTTTGCCAGCCTTTTCTGACTATTTAAGACCCTCCCCAAACTTGTGAACAGCACTCCTACATGGTCAACTTTGGAAAGACAAAGGAGCTTTCGAATACCATCAGAGACAAGATCGTGGAGGGTCACAAGGCTGGCAAGGGGTACAAAACCCTTTCCAAGCAGTTGGGCCTACCTGTCTCCACTGTTGGGAGCATCATCCGGAAGTGGAAGGCTTATGGAACTACTGTTAGCCTGGACAGCCTTTGAAATTTTCCTCCCGTGCCGAGGCCAGGCTTGTCCGAAGAGTCAAGTCTAACCCAAGGACAACAAGGAAGGAGCTCCGGGAAAATCTCATGGCAGTGGGGACATTGGTTTCAGTCAATACCATAAGTAACGTACTCCACCGCAAGGGTCTCCGTTCCAGACGAGCCCGTAAGGTACCTTTACTTTCAAAGCGTCATGTCAAGGCTCGTCTACAGTTTGCTCATGATCACTTGGAGGACTCTGAGACAGACTGGTTCAAGGTTCTATGGTCTGATGAGACCAAGATCGAGATCTTTGGTGCCAACCACACACGTGACGTTTGGAGACTGGATGGCACTGCATACGACCCCAAGAATACCATCCCTACAGTCAAGCATGGTGGTGGCAGCATCATGCTGTGGGGCTGTTTCTCAGCCAAGGGGCCTGGCCATCTGGTCCGCATCCATGGGAAGATGGATTGCACGGCCTACCTGGAGATTTTGGCCAAGAACCTCCGCTCCTCCATCAAGGATCTTAAGATGGGTCGTAATTTCATCTTCCAACAAGACAACGACCCAAAGCACACAGCCAAGAAAACCAAGGCCTGGTTCAAGAGGGAAAAAAATCAAGGTGATGGAGTGGCCTAGTCAGTTTCCTGACCTTAATCCAATTGAAAACTTGTGGAAGGAGCTCAAGATTAAAGTACACATGAGACACCCAAAGAAACCTAGATAACTTGGAGAAGATCTGCATGGAGGAGTGGGCCAAGATAACTCCAGAGACCTGTGCCGGTCTGATCAGGTCTTATAAAAGACGATTATTAGCTGTAATTATAAACAAGGGTTATTCCACAAAATATTAAACCTAGGGGTTGAATAATAATTGACCCACACTTTTATGTTTAAAATTTATTCAAATTCAACTGAGCAACATAACTTTTTGGTTTGTAAGATTTATGCTTCTGTTAATAAATCCTACTCTCGTTTGCAGTTTGAAGGCTTCAACTTATTTGCATCTTATCAAACCACCTAAATCTGCAGGGGGTTGAATACTACTTGTAGGCACTGTATGTCTAATTGGAATGTGGCCAGGAATCTGGAGATCATATACTTGAGGTCATGTGACCGCCTGCTCT
>JARQOC010000002.1:419761531-419800219 GCA_033576535.1 Allobates femoralis
GCTCCACATGTTGGAAGAGAAATTCACGTAGGGTGCAGTCCACCAGCTGCCCAGATAGCCAGAACTGCTCTCTGCTGTGAAGGACAGCTGCTGCCGGCTGTGCCTCATCATCTGGTAGCGTCGGGGCCCAGATATGCTTCCAATGCTAGGTTCGGCATCCCTTACAGTGCAATTGTGCCGCAAACTATCCAGCAGCATACCCACTGGGTCGTCATCCTGCTCAGCCACAATGTACACAAAGGCCTGGTTGGCAGGCACAGTAAACAGACAATTGATGCTCTGGTTGGTAAGGACACGGCTTTTGCGGAAGATACGGTAGATCTGGTCCTCCAGGGCATGCTGCAGCCTTCTCTTGGGTGAATGCTTCTTGGGCTTTTCTGTGGCGCTCTGCCCTGCTCCTCGGCTGGGCTCCACTCCCGTAGGGCTCCATTCAGCTGGAAGACAAAGAGCAGTCGTGGGGGGCAAGGGCGGGCATTCAGTTTCCACTCGAGCCCCACAGAGCACTCCTTGAGGGCTGGCTTTAGCGAGGGCAGGAGCTTCTGACGCACACTGTCCAGTGCCCGGAACAGCTTCTCGTAGGCGATGTCGAAGCAGCAGGCAGGGTGCAGGAGCAGCAGCAGGTGGCACACAGAGAACAGGTACAGCATATGCATACAGTGCAGCTTCTCCTCGTCCTTCCACCACTCATGGGCCTCTGCATGGGAGACCCCTCGCCCCAGCTCCTCACATGCCCTGGCCAGCTGTCCAGTGTCACTGATGCCAGTCAGCACCACATACAGCACACGAGACTCCTGCTCATAGTATGTCTGGAACACACTCCGCTCCCGGGCCTGCTCCGGCAGCTGCTGGAAAAGGGGGAAGACATGCCGGTCACACAGGGAGTTCACCAGGCAGCCTTTGTCCCAGCCCCCCTGCAGCAGAGCCGTCTTCCCGAACACCCCGACCACGCACACCTCATCGTCCTTCCATGTCGGCTCTGAGCTCAACAGCTCCCGCAGCAGAGCAGAGCCACTGGGCGGCGTCTTCATGGTCCCTGCTAACTGCGATGACGGCTGGGGGACACAATTACGAGATGAACACTCATGGTGTCACCGAGGCAAAAGTCCGGCTGGGAACACGAACGCAGCAAAAGCTTTCCTCTATACAGCAAGGACTGGAATCTGTGCGAAGCGCCCTCTGGCGGCCGCCTATGGTTACTGCATACTACACTGCCAGCTATCATTGATGGGCAAATACAATACGGAGGGCATATCTTCTAGTCACACAGCTGCCATCCTTATATTACACCAGGGGTGAACCTAGCCTCTATGCTGCCTGAGGCGAACTTTAAAATGGTGCTCCCCCCCAAACACAAGGGTGTCAGCACCAGTGGCGGACCTTGAACCCAGGGGGCCCTGGTGCAGCCATGGTGAGGTGAGGAGCAGGGGGAAGGGGGGGGGCAGCTGTTGGCCGTCGGGACGGTCCGAGGGGGGGTGCGGGGTGGTGCTGGCGGCCGTCGGAGAGGTGTTTGCGGCGGCTCTCCTACCTGCTGAGCCACGCCGAGTGCGCTCCTGGGAGCCAGAGGGGCAGAGGAGAGGAGGGGCGGGATCAGGCAAGGGAAGCAGGAAGCTTTCTGCTTCCCTTGCCTGACCCTCCTCTCCTCTGACAGCAGCTTACGGGGGTCGGTCGGGGGCCCCCCTGCAGGCTTGAAGGGGCCCCCTAGCTGGTCGGGGCCCTGGTGCAGCTGAACCAGCTGCACCACGGTAGTTCCGCCCCTGGTCAGCACCATCACATGCAAGAATCACATAGAAAAATCCAGAATAAGGATCATTAATGGCAGTGGCAGCTTGGCACAAGCTACAGTCACACAATGGTGGCTGCAGCCTTATAGCACAGGGGGCAGCACTGATTGCCACCTATTATCTATGGCACACACCGACAAAACTCTGGGCAGCTCCAATGTGATCACTGCCTGGCACTGACTAGGCAGACATGTCACCATGCTGCACCGTCCACACATACAATGACCTGCAGTCTGAGCATCAACAAGCCGCCATTGCACTAAGCTGGTAAAATGGCGCGTCTTCCCCAACAGACCACGCCTCCTCCCAAAACGCATATCCAATCATAAGCGCCACACACGGGGCTGTCCGGAGATAATACCCTGTTTCTCTGAAAATAAGACACTGTCTTGTATTATTTTTTGCCCCCAAAGAAGTGTGATGTCTTATTTTCAGGGGACGTCTTATCTCCATGAAAAATGAACACAGTCACTGACAGGAGCACTGCAGCATGTAATCTGACCGCTCTGCCGTCCCCTGTCTTCAGGGACTCATCGCCGCCTGAGCAGAGCGCTCACATTGGCTCATTGATGATGTGGCTCTGAGCGCTGGTACCATTACCGGACACCATAGGTGGTGTCATGAGACTCTTTTCATTTTACTTTTAAACCTCTTTTTCAGCAACCACCAGGGCCACGGGCCCGGGCACAAGCCACCCGTGACATACCCCATTGAAACCACAACGCCCGGAACTGTGTACCCCATGGCCCTGGGGTGGGTCAATTATAATGAATGACCTTTGACATGAGTTTGTAATTAGCCCTTGCTGTCCATCTTCTGACATTGCCATCTCCTGATCAGGTTACATAACTCTGTACATAACTACATTTGGAGAAGAACACAAGGATGCCACCACACCAACCAGAGTGGCAAATATAGCAGCGACTCTGTGATCAAGGCTACCCATAGGCCAAAACGTCAAACATCTGCAAAGTCACTTTCCTTAGTACTGACTGTGTCTCAATAAACTTCACAATTTGAAGCAAAAGAAACCCTTATACGTGTGCTTTGATTCTATCGTCTATGGTATACGGGGTCCAAGGATCCATTCACCAGCACTGAAACAATACGGTTGAGTTCTAGCCATCCATTTTTGATCTTGCATGAGATATGAGGCATTGACCTGACGATTTGGGAGTGTAACGGCGAGTAACAGAGCGGTTGCATGAGGGATGAGGGCTCGCTGCCCACTAAGGCTATATATGTTACTGACCCACCTGACTAATTATTTTGGTAGTAGTCCTTGAAGCTAATACTTGTGCCACCTGAGTGCAGCAGAGCATAAAATTAATTGGAGTGGTTTCATAATGTATGAGGTCCCCCAGCCCAACAGTCCTACAATTTTTAGCCTTAGTAAATTGATGCCACTTTCATAGTTTCTGGCCTAATCTTTTTCTAATGCGGAGACTCTTCTTGTGGTGTCTTTGTTGTGAGTTTTGTGAATATATCAGGGCTCTCTGAGCACTATGCCTACACCTGTCACTCATCTCCCTGTTCCTGATCAATGCGGAAGCTTGAAATACCTGGGTTGGCCTTGTCCTATGCATCCATAATGCTCAATGATGAAAATTTTAACTCTGAGAAATATCACTTTTCCTGATGTCTATCCCTAATTTGAGCTGTTTTTGCAGCTTTTAGGCCACTTTGAGGGAGTTTTTGACTTTGCCTTCCATTGATTTTAATGGGATTTGGAAGTTCGATGAACAGTTTGTCAAACAATTTGGTGATCATATGCTCATTCAGCGAACCGAACCTGAACTTCAAAAGATTTGCTCATCTCTAGTTATCATACCTTGCATGCGCAACGTTGCATAGCGCTGGCAAATACACCGGCTTCCCTAAAGCATGTTATTATGCCCACAGGTGTGTGATAACCTGCTAATTGGGCTGACTAGTCGGGGAACTAATGCACCCTTGACTAGTCAAAGTCCAAATTTGCATCTCATGAGTGGTCTTTAGAAATACTTTTTCTTTAGATCTGGTTATGTATGTTCCTATATAGAGGGACTGTTAGGCAGGAATTATAGTATGTGCACAGAACTACTTATTGATCTCGGGGAACAGAGGATATGACAGGTTCCCTTTAATTCTGTTTAATATTTAGTGATACAATTAATATAAAATTGTCGGGGTCGTAGCGACAATACACTCCTTCACCAGTCATTCCAAATTAGACTATGAACATGCGGTACCAAATAAGTATAAAATCAGACTGATTATCCGATTTAAACTTAAATCATGTTCGGTGCTTTAATAGCATTGGCAAGATATACACAGCAACTGAACTCGATATCCGGGTACAGGGCATTTTATAGTCTAAAAGATAAGCATGTAAATGTCCATGGCAGGGTGGGAGTTAGGTGGGATTAAGCTAATGTCTATGTTTGTTAATAATAATAGTTCTTTGTATTCTGAGAGTCCGTTCATCACGTCATGGTATCATCCCTTGGCTGCTGGGATACAGGTTATCTTGGATTTCCCATAGCACAGTCTGGTGCAGGCACAGCGAGGACCAATCAGCTTGTCCATTTTCAAGGCAACTCTGCACAACCATATCTTCTTTCCAGCATACACATCTGAGGAGACACTTTGTTTACAAAACAGCTCCTTGTTCACAGATTCATAGTGGAAAAGAAAGAGAGAAAGAAATAGATGGAGGGGGGAGAGAGACAAAGAGAGAAGAGAAAAAGAAGAGAAAGAGAGAAGGAGAGATAGATAGGGAAAAAGGGAAAAGAGGGAGAGAGTGACATGAAGGAAAGAGAGAGATGAAGAGAAAAGAGGGGAAGAGAGAAGAGAGAGAGAGAGAAAGAAGAGAGAGGAAGAGAGAAAGATAGAGAGAAAAGAAGGATGAAGAAGAGAGAGAGAGAGGAAAAGGGAGAGAGAGAGAGAAAGAGAGAGATGGAGAAGGGGGGGTGACTCAAAGATAAAGAGAAGATATTGGATACGTACATGAATACAGAAAAAACTTATTGTTTCATTTAATGCTATATGAGTATAAAAACTAAGATTAATAGATAAGATATAATTCATCCTCCACAAAATCATCACTGGACACAGTTTTGAGATTTGCTCCCTTCAGATTTATTCGGTTATGTCTATTGTACATTTATGAGGGTTGATGAGGAAGTTCAGTGCTTGAGATCTGACTTTATTAAGGGGAAACATCTCCATCAGTTAGGCAGGGAATATAGATATGTGCATAGGACTACTCATGGTTCGATGAAAGCAGAAAACCTGACAGGTTCCCTTTAATTCTGCTCAACATTAAGTGATACAGTTAATATAAAATCATCACTGGACATAGAGATTTGAGTTTTGCCCCCTCAGATTTATTCAGTTCATTCGGGTTGATGAGAAAGTACAATACTTGAGATGTGACTTCATTAACATCATGAAACAATCACTGATCTCAGGGAGACCAGTCAAGGAAACACTGCGGGCAGCCGGCTAAAGCGCTCAAACATAGTGAAATCCATGTTTGAGACTCCTAAACAAGGCTCCACAGACTCTATTTTCATATTTGTATTTCCCAGAGGGAAATCCCCCTGGGAAATACAAATATGCAAATAGAGTCTGTAGAGCCTCATTTAGGAGTCTCAAACATGGGACTAGCCAGATAAAACCAACACCAAAACCAGGTATCAATCCACAGACAGCTGTAATACCAAAACCAGGTATTCAGCTACAGGCAGCTGTTTCGGGGTTTTGCCCCTCATCAGTGTAGAGTATGATTCTGGTTAGGTGAGACTAATGGGAGACATCTCTATCATTTCTGGACCAGGAGACAGACGATGAATGATGGCTGCTGGGCTCTGGAGGGAGTTTTATAGCCATGGACTATTGTGACCTCATAAGGTAATGACAGAGCAAGCGGGTGTGGCCCCTTTAGTTAGAGGGCATGGCTGGATGACCTAAGTGATCTGTAAACTTTTCATGAAGCTGTGATATAGAAGACAAAAAACAAGGTTGCGCCACACTGCTAGGAATTAGGGCATAGGATCGGTGTATTGGATCCCGTGCTCACCTGATCTAGTTGTGCTGACTGCACAACTAGTTGTTGGGCTAAATTTCAACCCCGAAGGGTCTCCACGCCAGCCGAAGCCAGGGAGAAGCAGGTTCGCGTGGTTTCCGAGGTGCACACGCTGCTGATCCACGTGATGCTCTGGAGGAGTGGTGATTGACGTCCGATACGTCCTGGAGGCCGAGCTGCTGAATACCACGCTTCCCAGTGGGAAGACAAGTGTCCGTTCAAAATAGAAGTGATATTAAAGTAGCGCTAAGGACACTTGAGAAAGGCACAATTAGCGCTGAAACGCGTTGTGGAGACTGGGATTTTTACACCGATTTAATAAAACTTAAAGGTAATTTATCATAGAGCGATGTCCTGGCGTTGTCCTTAGCGCTAATTTAATATCACTTCTATTTTGAACGGATGAAGCTGTGATGTCATCGCACTTCTGAACATTCTACTTGGAATCCTGCATTCATCAGCCTCATTCAGCTCCGGCCCCTAAGAAAAACAACATTACAATATCAACATGGTGTCCAGAAGGAGTTATAGAAGCACGCCCAGATGTCAACTGAGGATCAGGAGGAGGGGTCACCGTCGTCACCACGTGACCCATAGAATAGGTAAAGAAATAAAAAGACACAAAATAGGAGGAAAAATGTTTAGACAGAGTGGATCTGAGGGATAACCAATATGGCTGCTAATAAACACACCGATCTCCTCCATTCCACTCAGCTGCTAACTTGGGAGACTTTGAGGAAGGCTAGAAGTGAGCTCTTTACCTAGAAAGGCAGTCCTGTTAATGGTTATCTTATTTTTGGCTAAAACCACTGTGGTACATCCACGTTAGGATGGTACATGATCCTATTGGGTGGAGTATGATACCAACATTACCATTTAGGTGTTCATTGGCTGCTTCTCTCATGGCTCCACCCCCTCGGAGCCTCATTTGTCAAAACAACAAACTTGTTGCCCACATCAACCAATGCAGTAGTCCAAGCAAAGCCAGGGTTTTTTGCCAAATGAAAAATAAGCAATATTTGAAAGCCAACAATCTTGGTGGTTAAAGACTAACCCCCAAAACACACTTTGGGTTTGCTCCATCTGTCCTGACAAAAGGTGACTGTTAGTAAATATGCTAAGGAGGGCGGAGGAGGACACAGGGATTCTCTTTTTGACTATCTTTGACATGATCATGCCATACCTCATTGTCAGATTTAGCAGCAGAACTGGTCTTGTTGCCCATAGCAACCAGCAACAATGCAACATTCCGAGCTGCATTAGGAGCAAAAGCTGAGCTGTGATTAGTTGCTATGGGCAACAAAATTACCCTAAATCAGCCCGGTGACTGATTGTGTCCTCTGCGGTGCGCTCCTTTCAGGGAACAACAGAATATTTATCATTTTGGGATATTTCTAGATTTTGAGTAGAAATGATCTAGAGGCAGAATCTGACGTATTTTTCTGTTTGCCGTTCACAGACGCAGGAATCGCCCTTATTAAAGCCGACGGCTGAGAAGTGAGAAGGGGACGTCTCCTGCCAGCGATGGCTCCGAACAAATCATCCACCGGTGATCAATGTATCAGAATAAAATTAATCATTAATCATCGTTAAGCGGCCGGAGATAATAAATGGACAAATACAGCAGAAATTGGTTCCCGTGATTTCATGACGCGGCGTTTTCTAACTTCTATTCAGGCTGAATTTCCCCAACAGATATGCTAGGACTTGTAGTGTCCATACACATCTATACTATGTTACAAGTCCAGCAACAGAGTAATATGTTATCTAATATATAAAGCTGTGTGTGTGATTGGCAACTACAGCCACAAAATTTTGCACGGTCACACGTCTGGACCCCGAGAGCGTCATAGGCTATGTTGTGAGGCGAAATTTGAACCCTGCGCATTCCAGTTCACCAAACAATTTTGCCCCTATCTACATAATGGAAAAAAAGTGAATGGAGAAGTTTTGGAGGAAAATCGACAGCTGCCAGCTATAGCCACAAAATTTTGCACAGTCACACGTCTGGACCCCGGGAGCGTCATAGGCTATGTTGTGAGGCGAAATTTTAACCCCGCTCATTACAATTCACCAAACAATTTTGCCCTTATCTACATAATGGGGAAAAGTGACAGTTACCAGTTGACAGTTGTGAATGAGAGGGGCTTAATGATAGCGCCAAAGACTAACAGCACATACCAGCATATAGTCACTAAGGTGGAGCCCCAACATGAGATATTCACCACGCACGGGGACATGTATACACACCACATGCACACAAAGAGTAACAGCAAGTGTACAGTCACTAAAGTGCAGCCCCAACATTGGGACACACACATCCCCACGGGGACACGCACACACCCTATAGAGACACATGCACTCACCCCACAGGGACACACACACACACACCACAAAGAGACACACACACCACACAGACCCCCCCCCACACGGACACACACACATAGCCACCCTGTAGGGACACATGCACTCACCCCACAGGGACACACACACCACAAAGAGACACACACACCACACAGACCCCCCCACAGGGACACACACACACAACCTATAGGGACACATGCACTCACCCCACCGGGACACACACATACACACACCCCAGGGACACACACACCACACAGACAGACACAGATGTGAACAAATCACCTCACACAACTCACCTCATACGTGTGCTATCTTTAATTTCCAAACATAAACATCTGATTAAAAACAGCCAATTTGCAACACATGTGCCATATAGGGAATTAAGGCAGATGTCAGTCACATGAGCTGTCTATTATGTGTATGTGTGAGGTAACATATACTGCCCGGCCAGGGGGAGGGTTTACTGTTGGCTGGAGATTTATTAGGCTGCCTATAGCAATCAATCACAGCTCAGCTTCTATATTCTTACAGGTCATTAATATGACATTCATATTCTATTTTGTTATAGCCAACATCAGTTATTTATTAACCCATAGCGTCATAGGCTATGTTGTGAGGCGAAATTTTAACCCTGCACATTCCAATTCACCAAACAATTTTGCCCCTATCTACATAATGGGGAAAAAGTGAATGGAAAAGTGTTGGAGGAAAATCGACAGCTGTCCGCTATGGCCACAAAATTTTGCACAGTCACACGTCTGGACCCCAGGAGCGTCATAGGCTATGTTGTGAGGCGAAATTTTAACCCAGCGCATTCCAATTCACCAAACAATTTTGCCCCTATCTACATAATGGGGAAAAAGTGACAGTTACCAGTTGACAGTTGTGAATGAGAGGGGCTTAATGATAGCGCCAAAGACTAACAGCACATACCAGCATATAGTCACTAAGGTGGGGCCCCAACATGAGATATTCACCACGCACGGGGACATGTATAAACACCACATGCACACAAAGAGTAACAGCAAGTGTATAGTCGCTAAGGTGCAGCCCCAACATTGGATACTCACCACGCACCCGAACACAAACACACAACACATCCCCATGGGGACACACACACACACACCCTATAGCAACACATGCACTCACCCCACAAGGACACACACACCACACAGACCCCCTCACAGGGACACACACACATACACACCCTAAGGGAGGAGATTACGTTCATCTTCAGTGGGTCAGTTTTCGGCCCCATTGACTTTCAATGGGGACTGAGACAATTGCAGATGCATCCAGTTGTTTCCATTTCCCCCTGAACCAGATTTTTCACAGTGACGAAAACCGCATTTCATTGCAGTTTGGTCTCCGTGACAAAACTCATGTACACCCAGATCAGGGGCACTCTGGGTGGATTTGCAATGGGGCTCAATGTAACCTGGATCCGAACCCCGGTTTTAGAACTGCACCTGACCAGAAGCAGTTCTAAATGACACGCCCCTTAAGAGTAATACCAGTGCGGGAGCAGACAGTAATCACTGCTACGGATATTACTCTTAAGGGGCGTGTCATTTAGAACTGCTTCTGGTCAGGTGCAGTTCTAAAACCGGGGTTCAGATCCAGGTTACATTGAGCCCCATTGCAAATCCACCTAGAATGCCCTATAGTATAATGTGCCCCCCTCAAAGTCCTCCATATATCATAATGCACCATTCATAGCCCTTCATATAGTATAACTGTACCCCATAGACCTCCATATACTATAAAGCACTGCCAATATACATGACAGCACCCCCATATATATATACATGACATTACCCCATATACATGACAGCACCCCCATAATCCTTCTATATTATAATGCACATTGTCACTGTTTAAAAGAATAAAAGGATACTCACCCACCTGCTTTCTCCTCGCATTCCCTCTCTCCTCGCACCCCCTCTCTCCTTGCACTGCTTAAATCCTCGCAGCTCTCCTCTCTCCTCCTCGCAGCTCCCCTCACCTCGCACCTCTTCTTTCCTCGCAGCTCCTCTCACCTTGCATCCCCTCTCTCCTCACAGCGCCCCTCCTCTCTCTTTGCAGTTCCTCTCACCTCTCTCCTCGCAGCTCCTCTAACCTTGCAGCTCCAGTCTCTTCCAGCGTGTGTCCCACGCTCTGCAAGGCGGGATGCTCAGTGATGACATCACCGCTCTCACTGTGCAAAGCTGCAGGGGGCGGGAGATTTGAAAGCAGACAGCGACCGGCGTGCTGCACTGCTGTAGCACAAATCACGGGAGGCGGACCCCATGGCAGTAGCTATCTGCGGGGCAACTGTCGCATTGCCGCCCACAATGTAGCACCGCCTGAGGCGATGACATCATGCCACCTCAAGGTAGCTACGCCACTGGGTGCAGCAGTTTGTACTCTTGCAGGGGGATCCAGGTAAATCCAGCCTTTACCTGCATCCCCCCGGATAAAAAAAAAACGATAGTATGAAACCAGACTTAGTCATGCCCAGGGAATGGGTCCACACCTACCACCATCACAGTGATCAAGGTATCATTTTATATAGCTTCCTATGACCTGCATGCCCATATAGACAGCTTAAAAGGGTTGATCCTGCTGACAGATTATCTTTCAAAACTTCTTTTCTATTTCTGATGAGTAGAAACATTACCAAACATTTTTTACAGTGCTTATGTCACTTTCATATCAGCATTTCCTGTTTACCTTCATACAGATCATAATGTGCTAGATCTAAACAGCCCGACAGGTTTTATTTTCCTACTAGCTGTAGTACCCGGCTATGCCCGGGTTAATAAATAACTGATGTTAGCTATAACAAAATAGAATTTGAATAGGTCATATTAATGACCTGTAGGAAAATAGAAGCTGAGCTGTGATTGGTTGCTATAGGCAACCTAATAAATCTCCAGCCAACAATAACCAACAGGTGAGTTGTGTGAGGTGATTTGTGCACATCTGTGTCTGTCTGTGTGGTGTGTGTGTCCCTGGGGTGTAGATGTGTGTGTCCCTATAGGGCGTGTATGTGTTTGTGTCCCTGTGGGGGGGGGGGGGGTATGTGTGGTGTGTGTCTCTGTGTTGTGTGTGTCTCTTTGTGGTGTGTATGCGTTTGTTCGGGTGCGTGGTGAGTATCCAATGTTGGGGCTGCACTTTAGCGACTATACACTTGCTGTTACTCTTTGTGTGCATGTGGTGTGTATACATATCCCCGTGCGTGGTGAATATCTCATGTTGGGGCCCCACCTTAGTGACTATATGCTGGTTATGTGCTGTTAGTCTTTGGCGCTATCATTAAGCCCCTCTCAGTCACAACTGTCAACTGGTAACTGTCACTTTTTCCCCATTATGTAGATAGGGGCAAAATTGTTTGGTGAATTGGAATGCGCGGAGTTAAAATTTCGCCTCACAACATAGCCTGTGACGCTCCCGGGGTCCAGACGTGTGACTGTGCAAAATTTTATGGCTGTAGTTGCGACGGTGTAGATGCCAATCCCGGATATACACACACATACACACACACACACAGCTTTATATATTAGATTGGTAGCATCCTTGGAAAATTTGCAATAGGCCAAAATACGCTACTGTGGATACTGTGTTCTCTTCCTCTTGATGGGAAACTGTCACCAGGTTACTATCACCTAATTTTAGAGCAATTTAGAGTAGTGACTTAAGGTACCGTTAAACACAGAGATATATTGCTTGCAACTCCCTGGTTGCAGTGAAATCATGGACACATTGTTCCAATTTGTTGCCGTGTACAAATGGAACAATGTGTCCATGATTTCACAGCAACCAGCAAATAGCCAGTGAAATTGCATGCAATATTGCGTCGTGTAACGGTACCCTAAGACTCCGATTCCAGCAATGTATCACTTACTGACTACTTTCTATATTTTTGATAAAAATTCACCATTTTATCAACAGGAGATTATCATTCAAAAGCCAGTAAATCTGCTGCCAGGTAGTATCTTATATTCATGAGCTCGGTACATCCCCACACCCATCACGGATTGACAGATTTCTGTGTACACTGTTGAGGGGCAGAAAGCTGGCAATCAGTGGTGTGGGCAGGGTTATACATTGTTCAGCATTCAGAGAACTGTTAGATCTGCAGATGGAAAAACTGATGTTATCAAAAGTGCAGCAAGCAGACCAGCGAGAGATATATTGCTGGAATCAGGATATATGCTCATACCTCATGTTACTCTCAGATGGTTACAAATTCCTTTTAACCTGGTGACAACAGAGAGGGGGCAGAAGGATTAAAGTAACACATGTATACAGGATTAGACCACACAGGGCGTGCAACCATTGACAAAACAGACACGGACTGACAGGAGACTTTCTACTGCTTGTAGAGATCATTAAAAAAAACAGATATTTAAAAAATGCTTTATTTTAATATAAAATGTGCCATGTATAACAAATGCCTTTTGACTAAACATACAGTATCTATGACTATAACCATAATATATTTTCTTGAACAGACCACTGTAAAAGCATTAACAGAAAAATAATTTGTAAAACTTCTATAGGAGAGGCAGACAATAAGTGGTTACAATCACTGTAGAACTACAAGCTCCAGAGTGCCTTTACACAAGAATACATAGAAATATGTCAGAATAAATTAGTTATATAAAAGAGTTTTATGTAAATCATGAAGAACAGAAAACCCAGGGAACTTAATAAAAAGAAAGCGATAAGGAGGCCACACTTATGCATATATTACAGTACTTTTTTTTCCC
Organism: Allobates femoralis; assembly: GCA_033576535.1. Classification (NCBI taxonomy): domain Eukaryota; kingdom Metazoa; phylum Chordata; class Amphibia; order Anura; family Aromobatidae; genus Allobates; species Allobates femoralis. Next base: position 419,774,500 of record JARQOC010000002.1, read on the forward strand.
CTTTTAAAATCACCAGTAAATACATCTGAAAGGACAGTAAAAAATAAATCTGCCATTATGCAGTTATTGCTGCTTGTCAGAAACACCGAGCACCAATACGAGCTGAACCCTGCAGGCCTGGAGAGAAGATAGCACAGCTGTGTAGTGAGAGATGACTGTACAGCTAAGCAGGTAGGCATGGCGGAAGTGTGGAACACAGGCTTTATCTGTGGTCAGGAACATTTATAAGAAATGTCTGGATAGGCTGTAAACATTCAACAGAATACAAGAGAGCTTTAAGGACAAAAATAAAAGCAAACTCAAATTTGCAGGTTATTTTATATTAAAAATGTGCATTTATTGCAATCCTGCTAGTAAATAATGCTAACTAGATCCCATTACCACTGTCAAATGATAAATAATACCTTGTGTAATTAAAATTAAAAAAAAATATATCAACCTAGCTCGTATTTCATCACCATGTTCCCACCAATTCAGTGCAATAAAAAGGGTGAGGAGAGAGACTTTACAGATTAAACCTGGACAGCTACATCGAGGAGGTCCGTTTCAGCTAGATGTCCTTTTCCTCGTACAGGAAAGCACAGTAAACTGCACTTCACTATGCAGTGGATGGCCACAGAAGAAGAAAACAACATGGTATACCCCCTTTTTTTTTTTTTTTTTTTTAATTAATGGCTAATGTCTGACATATGCAGCTACATGGCCATACAGCGCACATATCAATGTTGGCTTACTACTGAAAGTTTACAACATGTACAATAAACAAGATGTAATCTGAAATAAAGACTCAATAAGTACTGACAATCATGACTTTGGAAGTATTACACCCATAATTCACCTGGGGTTCTGCAAAAGAAAAAGAAAAAAAAGGGTGTTGTAAGGTGATCCCAGGCAGAGTGGAACATGGCTTTCATGTTTGAAGATTTTGGACCAACCTGTAAGCAATTATACGTTGCCATTTTGTATTGCCACGTAATAGGGTAGTCAGGTATAAAGTGCCCGTTTCTAATGGATGGTAGTGTAATCCTAGAGAAAGAGTGAGATATGCCAGGATCACAAGGCTAGAAATTGCTGATGGACCTTAAAGCACCACTCCCGTGTTTGTTTTTTCACCTCTGGAGTGATGCTTTAATTGTAAGCCCCTGCCCCGTCATATGTTGGCGGCTTCACCCTCTACCGACGCTTGTCCAGTCCCTCGGAACACTCTTGTAACTTTTGACTGGCCAGAAGTCAGAAGGTACGAAACAAGATCCCAATGTGAGGCGCTCAAATCAAATAGATGTATTGATTTGTGACCTCCGGCGCACTCGATGAAGCAATGGAGCGGTCAGCAGGTAACAAATCACAGGAGACTGATCGGACCATCACCTGTAGAAGATGAAGCCGCCGAAAGGCGAGTACAACACAGGGGTCAGGGGACTTGCATTTAAATCATCAGTAGTGCAATAAAATTAAAATAAAGCAATGATGGTGTGGTGCTTTAATAGAACACTGTTGTGGCATTAGCTTCTTACATTCAGTTTGTCAAACAGAGAATACAGCACAAGTTAAAAGGAACATAATAAAGACAGGTATATAGAAGGCAAAAATCATCCCAGGCAGTATTTGGTATTATCTTATCTGAAAACAGCATGTAAACACCATATTACTGATGATGAAATCAAAAGCTATATAAAATAAACACAAAAAGAGATCTACATTAATGGCCCTGTCACACAACGAGATCGCTGTTGCATCACGGTTTTTGTGACGCAACAGCGATCCCGCTAGCAATGTCGTTCTGTGTGACACGCACCAATGATCTGGCCCCTGCTGTGAGATTGTTGATCATTACACATTGCTCTGGGTCAGTTCTACGTCGTTGCGCTCCCACTGGGAGAGCTACATCGTTGTGTTTGAACGATATCAATGCTACACTATGGAGTGACAATTCCCAACGACCTCGGTACAATTCTGGATCACTAGTGCGTCGTTTTTCACATCGCTGGTGAGATACCAGTTTGACAACTTACCAGCGATGTAAAAAACGACGCACCAGCGATCTCTGCACATCGTTATCGTTTTCGGGATCGCTGGGCCTTAAGTACACACTGTGTTTTTGCACTTATCTCATCATGTACAACAGAATAAGCTCTGGTGCATACATTCCCATAGGCAAAAGACGGTGCTTTCAGACTTTATATGGCTGGGATATTGTTTAAATAGGAAAAATGCAGCAGACTGGGCTTCCCTATACAGAGGCTCACCGCAACATCTAGACTGTAGCCACTGCCTGACGTCTGAACCATGCCTTAGGCTTTCATATGACCTGCAATTCCCAGACTGGAGGCAAGTCTTTACCTGAATTTACAACTTCATAGGCTGGTTTCACACCATGGTTTTTGGCATCAGGTCCTGTCTGGTTTAAACCGGACAGAACCGGATCCGGTTTTGCCTCCCATGTATCCCTATTGTGTTGGATTGGTCCTATTTAGCCATCTGTTTTTCTGCATTCTGTGCCAGATTCGTTTTTGTCTGGTTTTTCACCGTCCCCAAAAACGGAACCTGCAGCAATTTGGGGCTTCGGTAAAAAAAAAAAAAAAAAAGAACGGATAAAACTGGACAGAACCAGATCTAGGGCGATCCGGCGCTTATAACATGGGAGTCTATGGGCGACAGTTCCGTGAAAATACACCGATCGTTTCCTGGATCCAATTTTAAAGGGAACCAACCACCCCAAATGACCCCCCCGGACTGTTAATATGTGTCCCTACACCCAGCACACACATTTGGGGCAATCGTTTTTGTTAAAAAAACTGTTTAGTAGAAGCTAAGATATATCTTTATAAAGTTTAATAAATCAAGCCGAATGGGTGTTACCTAGCTTTGTCCTCGTGCATTTCTTCGTGCCTGTCAGCCTCCTCTCCCCTCCTCCCTTCAGTGAAGCCCTTCTGTGCAAACCGAAAATGGCCTGCCTGTCTGCTGCTGCCTGATATTAGGTGAGAGGGGCGTGCATAATTTATCAGGCAGCAGCAGACAGGCAGGCCATTTTCGGTTTGCACAGAAGGGCTTCACTGAAGGGAGGAGGGGAGAGGAGGCTGACAGGCACGAAGAAATGCACGAGGACAAAGCTAGGTAACACCCATTCGGCTTGATTTATTAAACTTCATAAAGCTATATCTTAGCTTCTACTAAACAGTTTTTTTAGCAAAAACGATTGCCCCAAATGTGTGTGCTGGGTGTAGGGACACATATTAACAGTCCGGGGGGGTCATTTGGGGTGGTTGGTTCCCTTTAAGCTCAAAGCCAGCTCAGAAATCCTGGCGTTCTAACTTCAGCACCATTGACAGCAGTATTTCATGCACAGGCTGTGAATTCAGCACCTTGGACAGCGGCACAGCAGACACAGGCAGACTGCAGCACTTTGGACATTGGCAGCATACAAATCCTGTTAAAAAGAGGATCCCTTAGTCACACTTTCTGCACATCCTGTGCTGTCAGGTGCTTTCCGGGTGATCATGCAAAAAAACAGGATCCACCCTGACAGCCAAAAACTGTAGTGTGAAGCTAGCCATAGGCAGAGGCACAGGTAGTCTGAGCACTGAGGCCCATATACAGACCAAGAACAAGGGTCACCTGCACCCAGTCCTAGAGAAAGCTTTCACTAACACAACAATGTGGGCCACGACAAATGAAAAACTTGTGATACATAACAGAGAGCCCGCTCTATTACACTTATTTTTATAATCTACAAATACAAGTGACCAATGATAAAATTAAAGTTTACCTCAAAAATAGAATAGGGTAAAATCAAACGTGATGTAAATTTAGTGGTTTCCTCAATATTTAAAAATGTTCAATATTTAAAAAACAAACAAAACATTCCAATTAGTGGTTTCCTCGAATCAAGTTTAAGAATGAATATGATAGAACTATAAGGCCTTGTTCACACGTTCAGTTTTTCAGCCAAACTCAGGAGTGGGTGATAAATACAGAAGTGGGGACGTGTTTCTATTATACTAAACTCTCCCAATGCTCGAGGTGTGAATGTGGCCGAAGTTGGCAAAACACGATTAATGAACTTTACTTTGACAAACATATAGATGTGTACATAGTGGCAGGTTTCTTTTGCAGACCCCATTTCTGTGCCCTTCTAGCATACATGATCAGCTCATTGGTTTATTGGTGACCTCCGCAGTGGCGATGGACTTTTTGGGTGAGCAAGCTGTATAAAAAGGAAAAAGAAAAAAAAGATACATAAGATGGGGACAATCGGCAAAAATGTATACAATTAGTAATGTGCTTTCATTATCAGCTCCCGATGATGTCCTGCCAATACTGGTCTGGTCTTGGCTGCTCCATCCATTTTTGCTTGTTAAGTCAATAGAAGAAAGCATTTGGTGTGTGAGCAGGTAATCAGTGCTAGGTACAAAGGCGGCAGGCCAAGTGGCTTATTGAATAGTTAAGACAGCCTCTTCTGTCTATACATTAGCCATGATGCAAATGTAACAGTATGAATGAATGAATAAATACATTTTTACATCATGATGGGGAAGGGTTGCACATCAACTCCTATGTTTTTATATAAAGGCATGTTGTAAGACCTAGCACCCAAAAAATAACTTATGCTTTACCAAAAACACTTTGTGAATAACCAGTTTCCATGACATCCAGTTCAGAGTTTTCATAAACATAATACTTGAACATAATAAAAAGGAGGTAAAAGTTTACTTCTTATTATTAAAAAATTAGCATTGATAATTACAGGGAATCGGTCACGTCCCCAAATGCTATTAATCTGCAGATGCCGGCCATTGCACTAAACGTCTGGCTAATAGGAGGTAATGAAATGTTTCTTCTGGCAGCATCTGGCTTTCAGTCATAGAGGTGTGGCCGATCTGTTTTCAGTCATCAGGCAGTACATAAAGAACAGTGGCTGTAATCACAATCCAGCAGTGACAGCTGCACTCAGTACATCAGCACTGTTAAGTAGGCTGTCAGTCAGTGCCGGGGTGTGATTATATTAACGTTCTCTATGTACAAAACAGTGACTGAAGTCATGTCAGCTGCACCACTTTGACTGAAAACCGGAGGCTGCCAAGAGGAATAAAGATAATTTCCTCCCAGTGAACCACATATCTGCATGTTAATAGCATTTGAGTACGTGACAGGTTCCCTTTAAATAACAAATTCAGCTCTGCTACATGTGTAGCTACAAACTTGCCTGGAATTTTTGCCTTAAAGCCTTTGTCATTAATGGGGTGAGTCCAGTCCCATTTTCTTTGTTTTCTCGGTCATACAGTGGGGTACCTCCTGGGCTCCTGAAGAAAAATAAAGGACCATATACGTGAACAATAGAGTGTTTATATTCTGTTTAATTGTTTTTCTCACCTTCTTTGGTGTTTTTTTTTCTGCCAAATCCATCAGAATAGTGCATGGCTTTATCCCAGTCTTGGTGAGGGGTCATGGTGGAGCCTGAATAATTAGGAGGGGCAAGCCTCTTACTGAATCACTCGTATCTTAGGAGTGGTGTGCACCTTGACACAAGTCGTACTTTAGTCAGAGATGCTACAACATCTTGTCACAAATTAGATGAGCTGTGGTGTCAAACCTCTGGCCATTTTTCCATAATGGGTGAAACTGGCGTGAAAAAGTGCTCGTTCTACACAAGCAAACGTTATTACTCAACATAGCCGGAGGCAGCAAGACATGCCAATTCAGTGGTTTGGTGCGTCGAGTGCTCAGGGCTGCCAAAAGGAGGACAGAACGCCCAAATTTGCATATAGAATAAAAATTGTTTTCAATAGGATATAAAGACAGAAAAAACAACAACACTACAAGTAGGATCTTTAGAATTTGAAGCAGCATATAAATATCTGCTTAGTTTAGGTTGAGCGTTAGAGTGATAGATTCCCTTCAAGAAGGTTTCTCTCAATCTCAATTTATTGCTATTCTCAGTAAAAACACAGGCTTACCTTTCCATGATGACTTTTCTTAGACGTTGCCTGACGTCCAATGGGCTTCTAAGCCTTTCTCTGTATAAAATAAAGCAAAACAACATTTGCAGGAAGAACATACAAATAGACATGATTACTTACCGGTAATTGTGTTTTATGGAGTCCACGACAGCACCCACATGAGAGAGGGGATCCGCCCACCAGGACAGGAAACCTACAGATAAAAAGGGGCGGTCCCCCTCGCTCCCTCAGTTTGTTTACAGAGTATGAGGGGAACCGCAGAGTTAAGAGAAGCATAACACATCTCAAAGAAACATCACACGTACAAACCCAAGAAACCCCGGGCAAGGCCCAAGGAGTAAAGTGCACACACACCAATTAACGTGACAAGGGAGGGAAGTGAGTGGGTGCTGTCGTGGACTCCATAAAACACAATTACCGGTAAGTAATCATGTCTTTTCTTCTCGCCACGACAGCACCCACATGAGAGAATTGCAGAGAGCAAGATTAGGGAGGGACAACAGTGCTGAGGACAGATCTCCCGAAAGCCAAGTCAGAGTCAGAAGACAAATCCAAACGATAGTGGGTATAAAAGGTAGAAGGGGATGACCAAGTGGCAGCCTTACAAATAGCTTCAATGGAGACCGCAGCGCGCTCGGCCCGGGAGGAAGCAATAGCCCTAGCAGAATGCGCACGCACACCCTCCGGAGGACTGCGGCCCGTCACCGAGTAGGCCAAGCAGATGGCATCCCGGATCCATCTAGACAACGTGCTCTTAGAAACAGCAAACCCCCGACGAGGACCCTGAAAGGACACAAACAGAGCCCTACTCTGCCGGTAGGGGCTAGTTCTATCAAGGTAGTGTAACACCAATCTCCTGACATCTAGCGTATGAAACCGGTGTTCCTCCGGAGAACCCGGAGTAGGAAAAAAAGAAGGGAGGAAAATCTCCTGACTCCGATGAAACCGGGAAGCCACCTTAGGGAGGTAAGAAGGATCCGGTTTCAAGACAAGCCTATCTGGCAAGACGGACAGAAAAGGAGGATCTATAGACAAAGCCTGGAGATCACCCACCCGCCTAGCAGAAGTAAGGGCCACTAGCAGTGCCGTCTTGAGAGACAGGGACCTAAGGGAGGCAGCCACAAGAGGTGCAAAGGGGGGCCCCATTAGGGCGTCAAGGACCAGATCCAAATCCCACGGGGCCAACCGAGCAATATGAACCGGGGCGCTACGCTCACAAGCCGCTATAAACCGAGAGACCCATCTGTCACCCGCCACATCAGAACCATACAACGCCCCAAGGCCGAAACATGGACCTTAAGGGTGTTGACTGAAAGCCCCAACTCCCGACCTTTCTGAAGAAACTCCAGAATAGAAGGGATGGGAACAAGCGGAGAAAAAGGAGCAGTATGGAACTGAAGGAACTTCCGCCAGACCCTACCATAAATCCGTGTCGTAACCGGCTTCCTACTCAAGAGAAGGTGGCAATAAGCTGTTCTGAAAACCCCGCAATCTTAATAGGTGCCTTTCAAGTTCCAAGCCGTCAAGTGGAGCCCCTTCACCTGAGGGTGATGGCAAGGACCCTGAGACAGCAGGCCTGGAACGGAAGGAAGCAGCCACGGGTCGGACACTGACATGGCTCTGAGCCAGGAAAACCACGGCCTCTTGGGCCAAAACGGGGCAATGAGAATCACCCTCGCTCCCTCGTCCCTGATCTTCCGGATGACCACTGGAAGCAAGTTCATGGGAGGGAATGCATAAGCCAGCCGAAAGGTCCAAGGGAACTGGAGGGAATCCAACAACTCCGGCTCGTCCGTGAAATCCAGAGAGGCAAACCGGCTGACTTGCCTGTTGGCCCTGGTTGCAAACAAATCTATGTCCGGAAGACCCCACAAGGCAACTATCTTCCGGAAGGTCCGACGGCAGAGGGCCCACTCGCCCTGATGGAGGGTAAGGCGACTCAGGAAGTCTGCTGTGGAGTTGTCGACACCCCGAATATGGAGGGCCGAAAGGGACAACAGGTTGGCCTCCGCCAGGTTGAGGATAGCCACCGCGGTAGACAGCAGCGTCCGGGATCGAGTACCTCCCTGCTTGTTGATATATGCCACCGAAGTGGTGTTGTCCGACAAGATCCGAACGTGCGAGCCCCGCAGCTGTGGAAGAAAATGACGGAGGGCAAGGTGGATAGCTTTTAATTCCCGCAAGTTGGAAGAATCGGAAGACTCCACTACCGACCATGGACCCTGAGCTAAACAGGCCCCCAGGTGAGCCCCCCACCCGTCCGGACTGGCATCAGTCAGAAGGACCTGAGAAGGCCGAATTACCCAGGGAACCCCCCTTGAAAGGTGAAGCGGGTCCACCCACCAGGCAAGAGATTCTACAACGTCCGGGGGCAAGGCAAGACGACCCTGAAGCCGACCCTGCAAAGCCACCTCCGCCAGCAACACCGCCTGTTGCAATGGCCGCGTATGAAACTGCGCCCACTGAACTGCCGGGATGCAAGACGAAAGGGAACCCAACAGGGACATGGCCTCCCGCAATGACAGGGAAGGGCGAGCAATAACCTGACTGACCCTAGCCCTGATATGAGATATTTTGTCATCCGGAAGGAGGCAGAGCTGACTTACAGAGTCCAGAAGGAGACCCAGAAAAGATTGATGAGTCACGGGAGTTAGTCTGGACTTCCCCCAGTTGATGATCCAGCCCAAGTCCTGCAAAGATGAGATGACATGAGTCACACGGGACTGACACTGTTCAAAGGAGTTACCCACTATCAAAGTCATCCAAATACGGCACAATGAGCGTGTCCTGGTGCCGCAAAAAAGCCATCACCTCGGATATTACTTTGGTGAAGACACGAGGAGCCATCGAAAGACCAAAGGGCATTGCTGCAAATTGGAAATGTCGAGTCCGCCCCTCCCAGACGACCGCCACCCGCAGAAACTGCTGGTAATCGACGTGGATGGCGATATGATAGTAAGCATCCGTGAGATCCAGGACCGCCATGAAGCATCTGGGGAATAACAATTTAATCGTGGAATTAATAGATTCCATTTTGAAGGACCGGACCGCCAGGAAGGAATTCAACTTCTTTAAATTAATAATGGTCCGAAAGGAACCATCTGGTTTAGACACCAGGAACAAGGGGGAGTAAAACCCCTTTCCTTCCTGGCCCACCGGAACCTCAACAAGAACATGTTTGGACAACAGTGACTGAATTTCCAGGACCAGGGCACGCTGATGATGCGGCGGAGGGGAGGTGAGGACAAACGAATCTGGAGGAGAACGGGCAAAGTCCAGAGTAAGACCGGAGGTAATCAACCGCAAAATCCAGGAACTAGAGGATAGAACAGCCCAGCGATCAGAGAAGGCCGACAACCTACCCCCTACAGGGAGATCTGACCTAACGGTACTTTTTACCGGGCTTGAAGGAGGAGGACCCCCCAAACAGGGCACCCCGTTGTTTACCCTCCTTGGGTTCCCAACGGTCCCGGTTTTCCCTATACGACCTCTTCTGACCGAATGGACGTCTCCGGAAGGCTCTCCTATAAGATGGAACAGGTGGATTAGGGAACCCCCTCTTACGGTCAGCTGCTTTAGCCAGAATATCATCCAAGTCAGGACCGAAGAGGTACTCACCACGGAAGGGGAGCGTACACAACTTGGACTTGGATTGAGAATCGCCCTTCCACCCCTTAAGCCACAGGGCTCGACGAGCCGAGTTTGTCAGGCCTGCAGACCGAGCCGCCAGTCGCAAGGAATCAGCAGACACATCCGCTAAATAAGCCGAGGCCCCACGAATCAATGGAAGAGAAGACAGCAACTGGTCCCTGGGAACCCCTGACCTAATCTGATCCTCAAGCTGATCTACCCAGACCAACAGGGATCTGGCAGTACATGTAGCTGAAATAGCGGGTTTAAAGGCCCCTGTGCAGGATTCCCAAGTGCGCTTAAGCAACATCTCGGCTTTTCGGTCCAGCGGATCAGCCAGCAACCCAGCATCCTCCACCGGGAGGGTGGAACGCTTAGACGTGGAGGCAACCGCAGCGTCCACCTTCGGAATCTTGGACCACGTAGCTAAGTCCTCATCATCGAAGGGATATCTCCGCTTGGAAGATGAAGGAAGAGCCCCACGTCTGTCCTGTTTATCCCATTCCCGATAAACCAGATCTTTTAGGGCCGCCACCACCGGGATAGCACGTCTCTTCTTTTCCGAGAGGCCGGTGAACATGATATCTTGCGCTGAACGAGATTCCCTCGAATCAGGCACTTCCATCGTGTGGCGGATGGACTTGACAAGGTTGTCCACACCGTCCAGGGGGAAACAGGACTTTCCCTCATCATCCGATGAGGAAGAAGAAGCAGGAGAGGCTGATGGGGACCGGAAGACCCCCTGAGACCTAACCGGGCTGCCCTCTGGGGAGGACACACTAGGGGACACAGGCTTCCTAGCCCTGGAGGAACACGGCCGAGAATGAGCCACCTCGCTGAAGGACAACAACTCCTCCCGGATCATAGAGCGAATGTCCGCCGTCTTAACAGAGGACTCCTCCTGCAAAGTCTGATTAATACAGGCCTGACACAGACGCTTCACATATGTCTCGGGAAGAGGCTGCGTACACAAAGCGCATTCTTTATGCTTCAGTTTTTTACCCTTCTTAGCCGGTTCAGGAGGTGTAGGACCAGCCTGTGATGGTTGACCAGCCTTAGTCCGGTCACTTCTATCAGCAGACCCAGCCTCCTTGCTGCGCCCACTGCCACCACGAGTCTTGCTGGATGGCTGCACATCAGTGTCAGGCTGCTGCAGCCCTCCTGCCCCAGGAGACGACATCATAGGGATCAGAACACCAGCGGCGCTGCTGCCGCACTGTCTATTACCTCCCGCGCTGGGGCCACCTCCCCGGTCGCCCGGAAGCACAGCCGCAGTACTTCCGGGTCAGAAGCGCTTCAGGCTACTGCGCAGGCGCCGGCGCGGCCCGGAAGCCGGCGCAGCGATTTAGAAAGGCGGCCGAACGCCGCGCGGCCGCAGCCTCCCCACACTCCCCAGGAGAGCCCGGACTCCACCGCGCCGACACCCCGCCCCCGCACCGGGAGACACGGACCCGCCCGCCACCGGTCACGGCCCCCATCCCCCGCGAACGGCGGCAAAATGACCGCGCCATCGAGCCACAGCCCCCCAGGAAGTGCAGGCACTGCAACCGCCGGAGACAGCCAGCTAACCAGCCCGTCATCTACATACCTCTGGGCCCCCTGGCTGCCCCTGGAGACCACCATGGATGAATGCAGCTTGTCCAGACTGCACCGCGCTCCCACGAGTCAGGGTGGAAATCCAGTGCTGACATCGTGACATCCCAGTCAGACGAGGGGAGAGCCGGAAACCGGACTTCCCGACGCTGCTTCTGGAGTTCCAGGCCCTGCCGTTCGCAAAGATACCGCACAGAGGCTGATTGAACCCAGGTAAGCCTTTTTGCTGCAGGTTCCCCTCAGGACAGGAAACCAAACTGAGGGAGCGAGGGGGACCGCCCCTTTTTATCTGTAGGTTTCCTGTCCTGGTGGGCGGATCCCCTCTCTCATGTGGGTGCTGTCGTGGCGAGAAGAAAAATTTAGTTTTGAACACATTCCAATTCAGAAACTTACTTAAAAACAGTTGTGAGACGCTTTGGTGGCATGTTGGAAGCCATCTTCAGTTTAATACCCTGTAGTCCTGCCGTGGTGATCAGTGGAAAGCTTTGACATCTGATTATTGCGGTCTAAACATATATAAAAAAGTACAGGTTAGGGCAAGTCTTATGGTACTGTCACACGTGGCAATATTGCTAGGCAATTTCACTGGCAATTTGCTGGTTGCAGTGAAATCATGGACACATTGTTCTATTTTGTTGCTGTGTACAAATGGAACAATGTGTCCATGATTTCACTGCAAGCAGCAAATTGCCAGTGAAATTGCCTAGCAATAAAGAGAATTTTGTTTACGTACCGTAAATTCTTTTTTCTGTAATCATCAATGGGAGACCCAGACAATGGGGTTTAGGGCACTGCCCTCCGGAGGTCACACTAGGTACTACAAGTTTGCGAGGAGGAAATAAACCACACCCGAAACATCGGGAAGAATGCCGTGCACAGACGGTTCAACAACCCGGCAAACACTGTCCCAACAGGGAACAGATCAACTGCAAAACATGCAACGGAACAACTGGGTGGGTGCTGGGTCTCCCATTGATGATTAAAGAAAAAAGAATTTACGGTACGTAAACAAAATTCTCTTTTTTCTGGTCATCATAATGGGAGACCCAGACAATGGGGATGTCCTAAAGCAATACCCCAGGGCGGGAAGAGTTCCTCAACAAGACGGATAACACATGGTTCCCTTTAAAGGTGGGCAACCGCCGCCTGGAGAACCCGCCTGCCCAAACTTGCATCCGCAGAGGCATGGGCATGCACCATATAGTGCTTAGAGAAAAAGTGTGTAGGCTGGACCAAGTGGCCGCCTGACACACCTGTAGAGCAGACGCTCGATGTCGCAAGGCCCAGGAGGCACCTACGGCTCTGGTAGAGTGAGCCTTCAATCCCACCGGGAGAGGCAAACCAGAAGACCGGTAAGCCTCTTGAATGGAAGCCTTAATCCATCTGGCCAAGGTTGACTTCGAAGCCGCGGACCCCTTACAGCGACCTGTCGTAAGAACAAATAAGGAATCCGAACTCCTAAAGGAGGCGGTCCTGGACACATAAATGCGTATAGCTCTCACGAGATCCAGAGTATGGAGGTCGCGTTCCACCTGATGAACGGGAGCGGGGCAAAATGATGGGAGAACAATCTCCTGGTTCAGGTGAAAAGTTGAAACCACCTTCGGCAAGAATTCTGGCCGTGGGCGCAACACCACCTTGTCTTGGTGAACCACCAGAAAGGGTGACTTGCACGATAGTGCAGCCAATTCTGAGACCCTCCTCAGAGATGTAATCGCCACCAGAAAGGCCACTTTCTGGGACAGACGAGATAGAGAAAACATCCCTCAGAGGCTCAAACGGCGGTTTCTGTAATGCCGCCAGGACCATGTTAAGGTCCCACGGGTCCAGAGGTCTCCTGTAGGGCGGAACCATCCGTGACACCCCCTGCAGAAATTGACGGACCTTCGGGAGGAGCGCCAATCGCCTGTCAAACAGCACAGAAAGTGCTGATACTTGACCTTTCAAAGAGCCAAGGGATAATCCCAACTCCAAACCCGACTGTAGGAAAGCCAACAACGTCGGGATGGACAAGGGCCACGGGGACCGTCCACCAGAGGCACACCAGGTAAAAAAGATTTTCCACGTCCTGTGGTACATCTTCCTGGAAACGGGCTTCCTAGCCCGATTCATAGTGGCCACTACTGTAGGGGAGAAACCCCTGGATGTCAGCAGCCAGGCCTCAAGAGCCATGCAGTCAATCTGAGGGCCTTGGAATTGAGGTGGAAGAATGGGCCTTGCGCGAGTAAGTCTGCGCGATCTGGAAGAGCCCACCTGTGTCCGTCTGACAGTTGCCACAGGTCCGGATACCAGGACCTCCTGGGCCAATCCGGAGCCACTAGAATGGCTACTCTGCACTCCGACCTGATTTTCCACAGAACCCTGGGAATCAGAGCCAGAGGCGGGAACACATATGGCAGCTGGAAACTGGACCAACTCAGGATCAGGGCATCCGCCCCCAGAGACTGAGGATCCCAGGATCTCGCCATGTATTGCGGCACCTGATGATTGAGCCGCGAGGCCATCAAATCCACGTCCGGAGTGCCCCATCTGCCGCAGATGTCCCGGAAGACGTCTGGATGTAGAGACCACTCTCCGGCGTCCATCCCCTGCCGGCTCAGGTAGTCGGCCTCCCAGTTCTCGACCCCTGGGATGTGAACTGCGGAGATCAGGCAGTCGTTTTCCTCTACCCACGACAGAATGCGGTGGACTTCGGCGAGGGCCTGAGCGCTTCTGGTCCCTCCCTGATGATTTATGTAGGCGACGGCCGTCGCATTGTCGGACTGTACCCGAATGGGCTGTCCTGTCAGGAATTTCTGAAACGCCAGGAGCGCCAGATAGACCGCCTTGATCTCCAGTACGTTGATCTGCAACGTCGACTCCGACTGAGTCCAGAGGCCTTGAGCCCTGTGGTGTAAGAACACCGCCCCCCAGCCCTTCAGACTGGCGTCGGTGGTCACCACTAACCATGACGGTTTGAGAAATGACCGGCCCCGTGACAAGTGACGTGGCTGGAGCCACCACTGCAGGGAGTCCCTGGTCGGTTGTGACAGTGCCACCAACCGATTCAGAGAGATCGCTCTCTTGTCCCATCGGCGAAGAATCTCCAGCTGGAGAGAACGGAGACGAAACTGTGCAAAGGGCACCGCCTCTATCGCCGCTACCATGCGTCCCACCAGTCTCATCAACGCCCGAAGGGATGAGTGAGGTGACAGGAGAACATTCTGTACTCCTGAGTGGATCGCCAGCTGCTTGGCTTGAGGTAGAGACACCAGGGCCGAGTCCGTGTGGAAGTCCATGCCCAGATATGTCAATGACTGGGTCGGAACCAGGGTCGACTTCTGAGTATTGAGAAGCCACCCGAACTGTTCCAGAGACCTCATGGTCACCTCCAGGCTCACCCGACAAAGGTCTTCCGATGGCGCCCTGACCAATAGGTCGTCCAGATAGGGTATGACGGCGTGACCCTGCACATGCAGGAGAGCCATCATAGAGGCCATCACCTTCGTGAACACCCGTGGTGCTGAGGCCAACCCGAAGGGTAGGGCCACAAATTGGAAGTGTTCGTCCCCCACTGCGAATCGTAACCAGCGCTGATGAGCCGGTGCAATGGGCACGTGAAGGTAAGCGTCCCTGATATCGATGGACGCTAGGAAGTCTCCCTGCGACACAGCCGCGATAACGGAGCGTAGGGATTCCATGCGGAACTTCCGAACCAACACGTGACGGTTGAACAATTTGAGGTCCAGGACCGGTCGAAAGGAGCCGTCCTTTTTCGGGACAATAAAGAGGTTGGAGTAAAAACCCCTGAACCTCTCTGCCGTGGGCACTGGGACCACTACTCCGTCTCTGCGGAGTCCCTCCAACACCAGGTGAAAAGCCTGAGCCTTTTCTGGGGATGGAACAGACCGATGGAATCGGGATAACGGTTTTGATGTCAGCTCTATCCTGTAACCTCGCGAGACTACGTCTCGAACCCACTGATCTTGAACGTGAAGTAGCCACCTGTCCTTGAATCGAGACAGGCGGCCCCCCACCTGTGGGGAGGCAGGATGAGAGAGCGAGTCATGTCGAGGCGGGCTTGGGGGTGGCAGCTGCTGCCCCCGCCGGCTTCTTCTGACGACTCTTGGAGCGCCACTGAGTAGCTGGCTTGCCCCTCGGTCCGCGCGAGCGGACGTCGTGGATGACTGCGAGCTGGAGCGAAAGGACCACTGTTTAGGGTTCCTTTTAACGGTGTACCGTGGCTTAGGCTTATTCTGCGGTATCTTAGACTCAGCAGAATCCTTTATCAGCTTGTCCAGCTCGGTGCCAAAAAGCCTGTCACCGGCGAATGGAAGATTCTGCAAAATCTTCTTAGATGTGGCATCTGAGTCCCAAAGACGTAGCCACAACAACCTGCGGATCGCTATCGCATTGGCCGAAGCCACAGCTGAGCGAGTGGCAGTTTCCAAAGATGCCGTCCTGGCGTAGTCCGCATAGGCCCTTGCTCTCTCGGTAAGCGCCAGGACCTCAGGACTGGATCTTGCCAGGTCCGTGATACCATCCAAGCAGGTAGTAATCGCTTGTAAGGTCCAGACCGTGGCAAAATTAGGGGCAAATGAAGACCCCACAGCCTCATAGGAAGACTTGGCGAGTTGCTCGACCTGTCTATCAGTCGCATCCTTCAATGAGGAGCTATCAGAGGCAGAAAACAGGGAGCGTGCAGCAATTCTAGTCATGGAAGCGTCCACCTTTGGAGACTGCGACCATTCCTGAAGCACCTCCTGGGAGAAGGGGAAGCGATTGTCCTTAGGTTTGCGGACATAGCGCCGCCCAGGATGTAACCTGGGTGCTCTAACCACCCTTCCAAAATTAGTGTGGTCCATGAAAGAGCCACTTGGTCTAGCCTCTGGCCGCAGCCATTGATAGACCTCCTTCGGGTGCACGATAACCTCTTCAGGGGGAGTCACGAGACGTAAGGTCTCATTGATGGAGGACACCAGATCCTCCACCCCATCTGGAGGTTCAGACACAGACCCGAGAGTAGACCCCCCATCATCTTCCTCACCATCAGAGGAACGCTCCTCCTCAGAGAGAGCCTGGAGCTCGGGTGACTCCTCACGACGAGCTCGCTTAAGGGGTCTCACAGCAGAAGAGGGAGACACCCGGGGGTAACTGGAAGGAGTAGCTGGGTTTTCCAGTCTCCTATGAAGTGCCTCCAGTGACTGCGACATGGAGGACATCTGGGACAGCAGGGATTCATTGATCCTATTCTGCGTTTCCCATGGTCCTGGGATCACCTGAACCTCAGGGTACAGCACCGGAGCTGCTGCCTCAGCAGTGCCAGTCCGGGCTTCTGGGCGTCCGCAGTTATTGCAGGACCCCTCCACCAGTGTACCATTGCATGTAGCACAGGTAATGGTGGCATCCGCCGCCTTAGCAGCAAGCTTCCTAACTGAGGACATAGCCACAGTAGGGGATGTATAAGCCAAGTCGTACAGACAAACAAACCGGGAATCCCGGTGGCTTACCGACCGCAGTAAAGCGGTGGGAGGAAGCGGTGTGTGTGTGTGACCTCCGCGAGTTCCGGTCTCCCTCTGAAGTGCAGACACGCGCTGCCGTAGATCCCAGCCGGGAAGTGAGGGAGAAGATGGCCGCCGCCAGTAAAGTCGTGGGCGGCGCCGAGAACACGCGGGAAGCACACACACACACGCCCCCCGGTGACGTCACCGCAAGGGCTGCCTCCTCTCCTCCAGGCAGCCTCATAATGGAGGTGCTGGAGCCCGCAGCGCGGGAAAATAGTGTAAAACACAGTACACACACACGGACTGCAATTACATCCAAAGATCAGCAGTCTACGGCCTCAGCCCCTGTGACACACAGGGCGGTCAGCCAGGGTGCCCCCAGCACAGGGTACACCTCCAGATCCGCGGACCCGAGGGTAACGCGCGGTCTGAGTGTCAGGACACATAAAGTGACAGACACTACCCCCAGGCACACAGGAGACACAGAGTGCCTCAGTGCCGGTCCGGTCTGTAAGCACCATTTAGGGAGGCCTCGGACGGGGGTTCAGCCCAGTCCGGAGTGTAAGCACCATTTAGGGAGGCCTCGGACTGGGCTGGCTCCAGTCCGGTCTGTAAGCACCATTTAGGGAGGCCTCGGACGGAGCGGAGCTGTGCAAGGCTCCCATCTCCCACTCTCCAGAGCCCCCCAGAGAGGGATGGAAAGGAGCGCGACAGCGTACCGGGAGAACACAAAGTGTCCAGGCTCTAGGCCCTCCGGTACCTCCACCTGCGTGTGCCACAAGGGTGAGCGGGGAGGCTGTCGCAGGTCCCGACCAGGACCATATTACCTTGTCTTCAGACGCTATCACGTAAGTAGTGAGAATGCAGTGAAGTGCAAGCAAAGCGTGATCCTCCGAGCACACTAAGTTTAAAACTGAGGATGTTCCCTGCGGTAGGGGTTTATAAGCGGAGGAGGCGGTGTCTACAAACTTGTAGTACCTAGTGTGACCTCCGGAGGGCAGTGCCCTAAACCCCATTGTCTGGGTCTCCCATTATGATGACCAGAAAATTGCCACGTGTGACGGTACCTTTAGAATGCATATCAGGAGATGTGGTCATACACAGATGGCCAAACCCACCAATTTTGCCAGGATCCTACATATATCTAATTCGGAGGCAGGTGTCTCCGGATTCCCCACTGAGTCGGGGAAATGCAGGGCACTGCGGCTGATGCCGCTGCCCCCGACTGTGGAGCCCTCTCCTGCTCCAGCCCCCCACGCTCCTCCTTGCCGTGGAATGTCTTCTGCTGCACCCCCCTTTTCACATCCACTAGTCACTCCCAAGGCCCTCCCCCAGGCTTTAAAAGCAGAGCCCAGTGCCCATAATCCTTCTCTTACCATACTGCTCACAGGGTAAGCATGGCTCACCCTCCCTCCCTTAAAATGGGCTACTACAGATTTATAAGTCGCAGCTGGTGGAAGAAGGATTTGGGGAGAGCCAATCTGCCACAGACGGCCGTAGGCATCGGGCCTCCTCCCTAAGGTTTAAGGCGGATTTGTGCATATGGTTGGAGCTGCGGCCAAATCAAAGCAAGCCCTGTTTACAACAATGATGAGCGGTGTTACGTTGATACCCTCAATAAAAGATCAAAAGATACTCTGTATGTGGTCTCAATCATTACGCGGCGGGGAGAAGCGGTGGGTGGGTCTCCGCAGTCACAAGGGTTGGGCACAGGTAATCCTTGTCCATATGGGGTAGTTTATATCTATTCCTACTACGGAGCTGATAACCCATGGAAGTAGCTTTCTAGGAATCACACCTTTTGACTGTCTACGATGTCTTTGGTCTTCCTTAATTTGACATTCAGAAGATCTTTAAGGGTTATTTGAATGGGTCCTTCTTGTTTCACTGGTGGTGCCTGTTAATATACATCAAGTTTTCTGTTTAGATTAGTTTTCACCTTAGATTGCAAAACTAAAACACCACTCGTCTTAAGTGTCAAAAAAATTAGTACTGTATATACTCGTGTATAAGCCGAGTTTTTCAGCACAAAAAATGTGCTGAAAAGTCCCCCCTCGGCTTATACACGGGGTATATACGGCAGCCTCAGCTGTATACAGCCCCCCCGTGGTATCCAGGGCCCCCCTTGCTGCAACCTGTAAAGGAAGATGTCCGTATACTTATCGCTGCCGCCGCCGCTCCGCTGCTCGGTCACCGCGATGCTCCGGGTCTTCATGCTTTCTGTTCCTTCTCCGGCGCTCAGGAAATGACGTCATTGTTCGAGCGCCGACGAAGGAACAGGAAGCATGAAGACCCGGAGCATCGCGGTGACCGAGCAGCGGAGCGGCGGCGGCAGCGATAAGTATACGGACATCTTCCTTTACAGGTTGCAGCAAGGGGGGCCCTGGATACCACGGGGGGGCTGCTGTATACAGCTGGAGCCCCTGTATAATACCCCTGGGGCTGCTGCTGTATATACCCCCTGGGGCTGCTGCTGTATATACCCCCTGGGGCTGCTGCTGTATATACCCCCTGGGGCTGCTGCTGTATATACCCCCTGGGGCTGCTGCTGTATATACCCGCTGGGGCTGCTGCTGTGTATACCCCCTGGGGCTGCTGCTGTATATACCCCTGGGGCTGCTGCTGTATATACCCCTGGGGCTGCTGCTGTATATACCCCCGGGGCTGCTGCTGTATATACCCCCTGGGGCTGCTGCTGTGTATACCCCCTGGGGCTGCTGCTGTGTATACCCCCTGGGGCTGCTGCTGTATATACCCCTGGGGCTGCTGCTGTATATACCCCTGGGGCTGCTGCTGTATATACCCCCTGGGGCTGCTGCTGTGTATACCCCCTGGGGCTGCTGCTGTGTATACCCCCTGGGGCTGCTGCTGTATATACCCCCTGGGGCTGCTGCTGTATATACCCCCTGGGGCTGCTGCTGTATATACCCCCTGGGGCTGCTGCTGTATATACCCCCTGGGGCTGCTGCTGTATATACCCCCTGGGGCTGCTGCTGTATATACCCCCTGGGGCTGCTGCTGTGTATACCCCCTGGGGCTGCTGCTGTATACTACTACTGGGGCTGCTGCTGTATACTACTACTGGGGCTGCTGCTGTATACTACTACTGGGGCTTCTGCTGTATACTACC
Organism: Allobates femoralis; assembly: GCA_033576535.1. Taxonomy (NCBI): domain Eukaryota; kingdom Metazoa; phylum Chordata; class Amphibia; order Anura; family Aromobatidae; genus Allobates; species Allobates femoralis. The sequence continues at coordinate 419,794,293 of JARQOC010000002.1, forward strand.
TCTGGGGCTTCTGTATACTACCTCTGGGGCTGCTGTATACTACCACTGGGGCTGCTGCTGTATATACCACTGGGGAGGCTGCTGTAACACTGCTGGGGCCTGTATGTACCACTGGGGAGGCTGCTGTATACCACACTTCTGGGGGCTGTATACTACCACTGGGGAGGCCTGTACACCACTGCGGGGGCCTGTATACCACACTGCTGGGGGCTGTATACCTGTGCTGGGGTCCACCCTCGGCTTATACACGAGTCAATAGGTTTTCCCAGATTTTGGGGGCAAAAGTAGGGGGGGTCGGCTTATACACGGGTCGGCTTATACACGAGTATATACGGTAATTAAAATCCAACATTATTTTTGCATGATTTATTGCTTAATTTCTAAATTTTATTTAAAGACATATATCTTACCTTTGGGGGTCGAACACTTGCTACATTCTTCAATAGTGGAAAAGGTCTTTTAAGTGGAAAGCGGGTGGTGGAACTGGTGGAGGAGGAGGAGGTGGAGGAGGGGGCGTGGTGGAGGGGGTAGTGGTACAGATGGTAGTAGACTGGTTTCTGCTGTTTCCATCTTACAGACTTTTATAGTAGGCAGGGTCTTGGCTTGCTGACAATTACAGCAGCTGACACTTTCTGATCTTGAATTGTTGTCTTTAGTCTGGGAGAAAATGAACACAACTGATCGTAAAACACAAGTAAAGCCCCAATACATATTTGATAGATGAATGATTGATCAGCAGACAGCCATCTCCAAGTCGCTCAAACATGCTCAGAAAAGCACTCTGGTGTTCTCTATGAGAGAGCTGATGACAAATTTTCTGTGGGGTCGACATATCTCCAGAGAGCAAAAAGTATCAGACAGATTCAAAATGCCTGATACTTCTCTTCCCTGACATCATCTAAAGGAAGATAAGTCAGGAGGTACACTCTAGAACAGTGATGGCGAACCTATGGCACGCGTGCCAGCGGTGGCACGCAGAGCCGCCTCCGCTGGCACGCAGCCTCGCCACCACACTGCCGGTTTGATCTGCCGGCGTGCGCCGCCGGCAGATCAAAGCTGTATCTGAGCAGAGGAGACATTTCTCCTCTGACACTTCTAAGCCCGCCCTCCCGGCCAGCGCCCGGCATCACGTGACCGCCCTCAGTGCTGGAGACAGGATGCAAGCTGCAGCAGCGGTGAAGAAAGGTGAGTATGAAAGTTTTTTTTTTTTTTCACCAGCAGCCAGGATGGGGCAATACTAGAGATGAGGAGGAGATTGAGAGGAGAGGATGGGGCAATACTATGAGGAGGAGGAGGAGGAGATGGGGCAATACTATGAGGAGGAGGAGAGGATGGGGCAATACTATGAGGAGGAGAGAGGATGGGGCAATACTATGAGGAGGAGGAGAAGGATGGGGCAATACTATGAGGAGGAGGAGAAGGATGGGGCAATACTATGAGGAGGAGGAGGAGGATGGGGCAATACTATGAGGAGGAGGAGGAGGATGGGGCAATACTATGAGGAGGAGGAGGAGGATGGGGCAATACTATGAGGAGGAGGAGGAGGATGGGGCAATACTATGAGGAGGAGGAGGAGGATGGGGCAATACTATGAGGAGGAGGAGGAGGATGGGGCAATACTATGAGGAGGAGGAGGAGGATGGGGCAATACTATGAGGAGGAGGAGAGAGGATGGGGCAATACTATGAGGAGGAGGAGGAGGATGGGGCAATACTATGAGGAGGAGGGGATATAGAGGAGAGGATGGGGCAATACTATGAGGAGGAGGAGGATGGGGCAATACTATGAGGAGGAGGAGGATGGGGCAATACTATGAGGAGGAGGAGGATGGGGCCAATACTATGAGGAGGAGGAGGATGGGGCAATACTATGAGGAGGAGGAGGAGTGGGGCAATACTATGAGGAGGAGAGGATGGGGCAATACTATGAGGAGGAGAGGAGGATGGGGCAATACTATGAAGGAGAGAGGAGGGCAATACTAGAGAGGAAGGATGGGGCAATACATGAGAGAGGATGGGAAAGGAGGAGGATGGGGCAATACTATGAGGAGGAGGAGGAGGATGGGGCAATACTATGAGGGAGGATGGGCATACTATGAGGAGGAGGAGGATGGGGCAATACTATGAGGAGGAGGAGGAGGATGGGGCAATACTATGAGGAGGGAGGATGGGCAATACTATGAGGAGGAGAGGAGGATGGGGCAATACTATGAGGAGGAGGAGGAGGATGGGGCAATACTATGAGAGGAGGAGGATGGGGCAATACTATGAGGAGGAGGAGGATGGGGCAATACTATGAGGAGGAGGGGGGATGGGGCAATACTATGAGGAGGAGGAGGATGGGGCAATACTATGAGGAGGAGGAGGATGGGGCAATACTATGAGGAGGAGGAGGATGGAGCAATACTATGAGGAGGAGGAGGATGGGGCAATACTATGAGGAGGAGGAGGATGGGGCAATACTATGAGGAGGAGGAGGATGGGGCAATACTATGAGGAGGAGGAGATGGGGCAATACTATGAGGAGGAGGAGATGGGGCAATACTATGAGGAGGAGGATGATGGGGCAATACTATGAGGAGGAGGAGGATGGGCAATACATAGGAGGAGGAATGAGGGGCAATACTATGAGGAGGAGGAGGATGGGGCAATACTATGAGGAGGAGGAGGATGGGCAATACTATAGGAGGATGGGGCAATACTATGAGGAGGAGGAGGATGGGGCAATACTATGAGGAGGAGATGGGATGATGGGGCAATACTATGAGGAGGAGGAGGATGGGGCAATACTATGAGGAGAGGATGGGGCAATACTATGAGGAGGAGGAGGATGGGCAATACTATGAGGAGGAGGAGGATGGGGCAATACTAAGATGGATGGAGGAAGGATGGGGCAATACTATGAGGAGGAGAATGGAATGGGGCAATACTATGAGGAGGAGGAGGATGGGGCAATACTATGAGGAGGAGGATGATGGGCAATACTATGAGGAGGAGGAGGATGGGGCAATACTATGAGGAGGAGGATGATGGGGCAATACTATGAGGAGGAGGAGGATGGGGCAATACTATGAGGAGGAGGAGATGGGGCAATACTATGAGGAGGAGGAGGATGGGGCAATACTATAGAGGAGGATGGGGCAATACTATGAGGAGGAGGAGGATGGGGCAATACTATGAGAGGAGGATGGGGCAATACTATGAGGAGGAGGATGATGGGGCAATACTATGAGGAGGAGGATGATGGGGCAATACTATGAGGGGGATGGGAGGAGGATGGGGCAATACTATGAGGAGGAGGAGGATGGGGCAATACTAGGGAGGATGATGATGGGGCAATACTAGAGGAGATGATGATGGGGCAATACTATGAGGAGGAGGAGGATGGGGCCATACAAGGAGGAGGAGGATGGGGCCATACAGGAGGAGGAGATGATGGGGCAATACTAGGAGGAGGAGGATGATGGGCAATACTAGGAGGAGGAGGAGATGGGGCAATACTAGGAGGGAGGAGGAAGGGCAATACTAGGAGGAGGAGGAGGATGGGGCAATACTATGAGGAGGAGGATGATGAGGCAATACTATGAGGAGGAGGATGATGAGGCAATACTATGAGGAGGAGGATGATGGGGCAATACTAGGAGGAGGAGGAGATGGGGCCATACAAGGAGGAGGATGATGGGGCAATACTATGAGGAGGAGGATGTGGGCAATACTATGAGGAGGAGGATGATGGGCAAAACTAGGAGGAGGAGGAGGATGGGGCAATACTAGGAGGAGGAGGATGGATGGGGCCATACAAGGAGGAGGATGATGGGGCAATACCTGGAGGAGGAGGATGATGGGGCAATACCTGGAGGAGGAGGATGATGGGGCAATACTAGGAGGAGGAGGATGATGGGGCAATACTAGGAGGAGGAGGATGGGGCAATACTAGGAGGAGGAGGATGGGGCAATACTAGGAGGGAGGAGGATGGGCAATACAGGAGGAGGAGGATGGGGCAATACATAGGAGGAGGAGATGGGGCAATACCGGAGGAGGAGGATGGATGATGGGGCAATACTAAGAGGAGGAGGATGGATGGATGGGGCAATACTAAGAGGAGGATGGATGGATGGATGGGGCAATACTAAAGAGGAGGATAGATGGATGGATGGATGGATGGGGCAATACAAAGAGGAGGATGGATGGGGCAATACTAAGAGGATGATGGATGGATGGGGCAATACTAACAGGGGGCAGGATGGGGCATATTGTTATGTGATGGCAGGATGGGGCATATTATTGTGTGATGGGGACAAGGATGGGGCAGATTACTATGTAATGGAGGCAAGAATAGGGCAATACTACCAGGGGGCAAGTTGGGGCATATTACTATGTGATGGGGACAATGGTGGTGCAATAATACCAAGGGACAAGGATGGAGCACATTACTACATGGGGACAAGGATGAGACACATTACTGCAGGATGGGGAATATTACTTCAAGGGGACACGGATGGGGCATATTACTACAAGGGGAGAAGGATAGGGCATTACTGCAGGATGGGGAATATTGCTGCAAGAGGATAAGGATAGGGCATTACAACAGGATGGGGCATTACTACATGATGGGGCAGGATAGGGACATTACCACAAGAGGACAAGGATGGGACATTCCCGAAGGGGACAAGGATGGGGCATTCTACAAGGGGATAAGGATGAAGACATTACTACAAGAAGGGGGTCAGGATGGAGCACAACTGCAAGGAGAGGGTCAGGATGGAACATATAGCTAGGAGAGGATCAGAATGGAGCAAAACGCTAGAAGGAGAGGATCAGGATGGAGAACATAGCTAGAAGGAGACAATCAGAATGGAGCACATTACTACAAGGAGAGGATCTGGATGGAGCCCGTAACTAGAAGGAGAGGGTCAGGATGGGACACATTACTGCAAGGAGAGGGTCATGATGGAGATATTACTACAAGATGAGGACCATGATTTCAGTATGAAATCTGCTTGTATTCCATGATAAAATCTATCTCCTATCTGTCTAATATTCTGCATTTTTTCCATACAGATCAGTCCACCTGCTGTTTCTAGAAAGGGCAGTGGCAGCAGCTCAGCTTCAATGTGCAGTACACATGAGCTGTCTGACCACTGCCGAAGAGAAGAGAAGACTGCAAAGGTAAGTTTAAAATCAATTAATTGTTAAAATAATTGAATTGATCATCAATGTTTCAGGACTACAAGCACTGTACAGGGAAGAGAGTTAGCATCTGCTGGCTCTTCCCCCTGTGCAGCGCTTGTGATTACCACTCCTGCTGTAATTTAAGTTATATGATCGTGTTGGCACTTCGCCATAAATAATTTTGTTTTAGGTTGCAGTTTGGGCACTCGGCCTCAGAAAGGTTCGCCATCACTGCTCTAGAATGTCAGCCAAGTCCACCGATTTAGCACTGCTTGAGCAACTTTAACTTTTTTTTTTTTTTTTTGCATCCTAATCTGAAAGCAGCATAATGTAGGACAGAGACCCCAATTCCAGCAATATGTCACTTTCTGGGCTGCTTGCTGTACCTTTGCAAAATCCACCGTTTTGTCACAGGATGTTACACAGAGCGCGTGTGTATACGCGACACATACCTTCAGCAGATGGAGCTTGTAATGGCGTTGAAACCGGTCAGCATGCCTGAAGACTATGGGACAGGTCTTCCACTACTTTTATGTGGCAGACTGGCAGTGGTAGACAGCAGTGATCTGTATCTAAGGGCAGGGGGCCATTATTGTAATTTTTAAAACTTGTGAATAAAATGTGGGGGATGGGAGTGGATTGAATCTACATAGAAAATGCCCCTGCACACTGTGCCCCTCCACCTTGAAAATTTGGCTTGCATCATGTATTTATATACACAGTGTGCAGGGGCATTTTCCATGTAATTTCAATCT
>JARQOC010000002.1:419800319-419882677 GCA_033576535.1 Allobates femoralis
GACCCGTTACAGAGGAGCATTGCCCGGGACTACTGCTCATCCTGTGGGGAGCATCCCATCCAGCTGCCGCACATCCCCGGAGGCCCAAGCAGCGCTGGTGCCATCACCGGACTCCCACAGGTGGCGTCACGACAATCAAGACTTATCCCTATCCTTTAATCCCTTTTTATTTGACCACTGGGCCTCACAGCCTCAGGCGCAGAACCGTGACAAGTGAAGCATTGCCTGAGACGTGAGAATCCAGCAACGGTGAGTCATATTCAATAGAAACATTAGCACATTCAGCCCAGGAGGCTGACATGGCACGAGTAGAATGGGCATGAATACCATCAGGAGGCTGCTCACCTTTCGTCGAATAGGCCAAGCAGATAGCCTCCCGGATCCATCTGGAAATGGTGCTTTTAGTGGTACAAGTTCCCTTACGACACCCTGGAATGAAACAAACAGGACCCTACACTTCCTCCAAGGCCGAGTTCTAGCAATATACTCTAGCACAGTCCTCCTAACATCTAAGGTCTGAAAGGTCAATTCCTCAAGGCTAGTGGGATTGTCACAGAAGGAGGGCAGAATGATTTCTTGGCCTCTATGGAACTTCGAGGGGACCTTAGGGAGATATGAGGGGTCCGTCTTAAGTACCAAACCTATCAGAGAACACTAACAGGAACGGGGGTTGTCATTAGACAAGGCTTGCAGGTCACCCACCTGCCTAGCAGACGTCAAGGCTATCAGTAAGGCTGTCTTCAACATCAAGTGTTTGATGGAGGCCGAGGGTAATGGCTCAAAGGGAGGTCCTGTCAAGGCGTCCAAAACCAAATTCAAGTCCCAGGGAGCAAGGCTAGGGATGTGCACCAGTTCAACGTGGTCACAAGCCTGAAAAGAATGGGAAATCCATCGGTCACCCGCTATATTCTGACTAAAAAGGGCCCCCAGAGCAGAAACCTGAACCCGAAGAGTACTGACAGCAAGGCCCAACTCCCGACCCCTCTGCAAAAATTCCAAAATAGCAGGAATTGGGGCACTGTCAGTGACACCCCCAGAGTAAAAAGCCAAAAACGTACGCCAAACTCTACAATACAGGTTAGTGGCAACTACCTTTCTACTACTGGGGAGGGTAGAAACCAAAGCATCGGAGAACCCCTGCTGTTTCAGAAGCTGCCTCTCAAATTCCAGGCCGTTAGATGAAGGCCCTCCGCCTGCGGGTGAAAAAACGGACCCTGAGAGAGCAGCCCCTGAACCGCCAGAAGAACCCAAGGGTCGGAGACAGACATCGCCTGCAGCCAGAAAAACTATGGTCTCCTGGGCCAAAAGAGGGCTATCAAGATGACTCTCGCACCCTCCTCCCTGATTTTGCGCAAAACCAGAGGAAGCAGACAGAACGGAGGAAAGGCATAAGCTAGATGAAAATCCCATGGCACCCGCAGAGCATCCACCACCTTGGCCGGTCTGAGGGATGCAGGGAAGCAAAGCGCCGAACCTGCCTGTTCCTCCTGGTCGCAAACAGATCTATCTCTGGCATGCCCCAGAGACGCACAATTGCCAGGAAGACTGCCTTGTTCAGAACCCACTACCCTGTCAGAGTGGCGGCTGAGAAAGTTGGCTCTGACATTGTCAATACCTCTGATGTGTAGGGCAGTCAGGGAGAGAAAATGGACCTCTGCCGGCTGAAATATCGTGGTCGCGGTAGCCAGTAGGGAAGGTGACCTGGTCCCCCTTGGTGATTTAGGCAAGCCACTACCGTAGTGTTGTCCGACTGAATCCTGACATGGGAGTTGTGTAGGTGGGGCAAAAAAATGGAGGAGAGCATACTGGACAGCCCATAATTCCTTCAAATTTGAAGACCCCAAGTCCTCCTCTGGAGACCACCGACCCTGGGCCAGGCGAGGTCCCAAATGAGCCCCCCACCCTGAGGGACTGGCATCAGTAGTCACTACAAAGTCCAGAGCAATGACCCAGGGCGCCCCCCCTGTCAGATGACGTGGATCCATTCACCAGGACAGAGAGGCCGTGATGGCCGGGGACACACGGAGACGACCCTCCAAACACCCCTGCAGAGAGTCCGCAGCCCTGGGCACGTCCTGTTGGAGACAACGAGAGTGGAACTGCGCCCACGGGACAGCCGGAACACATAATAACAGAGTCCCCAGCAGAGACATGGCCTGATGCAGCGACAGCGATGGATTGTGCATGGCCCCGGCTACCTTGGACCGTACTGCAGAGACTTTGACAGGCGGCAGAAAACACTTTTGGACAAGGGAGTCCAATTGAAGTCTCAAAAAAGTCTGGACCTGAACTGGACGGAGCCTTGACTTTTGAATATTGATGAGCCATCCCAAGGCCTGTAGGGAGTTCATGACATGATTCATACGGGAAGTACACTGCCCTTCAGAGTTCCCAACAATCAAAAAATCATCCAAATATGGAACTATGAGAGTATCCTATTGTCTCACAAACGCCATAACTTCAGTCATCATCTTGGTAAAAACACGAGCAGTCATGGAAAGGCCGAACGGCATGGCGGCAAAACTGCAGATGGCGAACCTGACCCTCCAAGGCCACTGCCACTCTGAGGAACCTCCGGTGAGCTGGATGAATAGGCTGATGGTAGTAGGCGTCTTTTAAGTCGAGTACCGCCATAAAACACCTAGGGAATAGAAGGCGAATGGCAGATTGAATGGACTGAATAGTTAAATTAAATGAACTATCCGGTTTAGACACGAGAAACAAAGGGAAATAAAACCCCCTTCCTTCCTGGTCCCCCAGAACTGCTACCAACACTTGTTTACGTAATAAGTCCTTCACCTCCAACTCCAGTGCCTGCTGCTGGCAAGGACTAGAAAGAATAGTTTGTAAAAAGGAGTCCCCTGGGACCCTCACAAAATCAAGTTTAAGGCCAGATGAAATGAGGCCGAGGATCCATTGGCTATTTGAAATTTGGGACCATTGTTGGAAAAAATGAGCCAATCGTCCACCGACAGGTGGGTCATAATCAACGGGGCTTGGGCAGGGTCTTGAAGGATGAGGAACCACCGTAATAAGCACCTCTCTGTTTTCGCTTTGCCGTATCCCACTTGGCGTTTGACTGCTGCCTGGTAAACTGGCATTTCCGGAAGGCTCTCCTGTAGTTAGGGACAAAAGGATTAGGGAGCTCCTTTTTTATTTCTCCTGCCTTAGAAAGAATATCGTCAAGCATGGAGCCGAAGAGGTACTCACCCCTGCACGGGATCACACATAACTTGTTTTTAGCATGGGCGTCCCCTTTCCACTCTTAGGGTACCTTTACACGCGGCTACATTTCTAGGGTGGCTACAGGTAACTTACTGGTTGCAGTGAAATCATGGAGAGATTATTCCATTTGTACACAGCAACAAGATAGAACCTTGTCTCCATGATATCACTGCAACCAGTAAGTTACCTGTAGCCACCCAAGAAATGTAGCCGCGTGTAAAGGGGCCCTAAGATACAAAGATCTGCGGACTGCATTAGAGAGTACTGCTGATGTAGCCGCCAGGCGGAGAGAATCTGCTGACGCATCCGCCAGATATGCTGAGCCACTCCGGATCTGAGGAATAGCGGCCAACAACTTGTGTCGCGGCACCCTGGACCGAATCTGCTGTTCCAACTGATCCAACCAGACCAACTGGGAACGGGCTACACAAGTAGATACAATTGCTGGTTTAAGTGCCCCAATACCCGTCTCCAAGGATTTTTTCAACAGGGCATCAGCCTTTCTATCAGAGGGGTCCCTCAACAACCCCCATCCTCCAAAGGTAATACATTCTTTCAGGACGAGGATGCCACAGCCGCATCAACCTTAGGGATCTTAGACCAGTTCATTAACTCTCAATCGCCAAAGGGGTATTTTCTTTTGGAAGAGGAGGGCAGAAACCCCCTGGAGTCTTGCTTTTCCCACTCCGATTTGACCAAGGACTTAATGGCCTCAATGACAGGAAAAACACGTCTTTTTTTCTGAGACAACCCAGCAAACATGACGTCCTGAGCGGACCTAGCTTCCTTAGTGTCTACAATCCCCATGGGGTGTCACGGGACAGACTTCACCAGGCTATCCATGTCTTGTATGGCAAAACAAGAACCTCCCTCATCCTCAAATGAGGAGCCTGAATGAGACGAATGAACGAGACCTCCTGGGAATCAACATCCGACCCACAGGGAGACTGATGGAGAGGAGTAGGCACACAGGGTTGCTGAATCTGGGAAAGGGAAGTCCTGATCTTGTCCTTATAAAGGTCTTAAGGTCTGCCGTACGTATAGGGGCTTCTTCGTCAAGAGTGTGAGTGATACAGGAGCGCACAACCGCTTGTCATAGTCGTTGGATAGGGGCAATTCACAAAAGGCACAAAACTTATGTTTCCGTTTTCTGATCTCTTTTTAGGCTGGCCAGAAGGACAATGAGAGATAGAAGGGGACAGAGAGAAAGAGTGGTGGATTAGCATAGTGGATGAACATCCACAACTCACCCTTAATGCTGACAAACAGGTACCGGTTCAGGAGGTGGGGACCCAGCCTTAGACTTGGAGCCCTTAGAACTTTCAGTGGAGCTCTCCTTACAGGCACTGGTAGACTTGGACATCTGTTTGCTGCTGTTGCTCCTACCGACTGGCTGGCTGACACCCTCCGGGTTCCCCTCTGCATCTCTGGGGGAAGACATGTCGGGCACATCCACGAGGCCCCAGCTGCTGAATTTGAATGGCGGTCTCCCCGCCGTCAGACACACCCTCCTCCGGACCGCCGGAAGTGACGTGCACTTCCGGTTCAAAGGGCGCATCCGCCGACCGGCGCGCATGCGCACGGGAACCCCGGAATCCGGCCTGCGTGCGACGCAGGGTGGCACATCTCCTCGCCCAGCCTGCCCTACGTCGCCGGATAAGCACTAGGGACGGCCCAGGCAGCTCCCGCAGAACCCAGAGCGGCACCACCCGGACCCGGGGACGCGCAGATAGAACCAGCCGACGAGGGAGGCTGCAGGACCAGGGCTCCCCCGATGCCGCCTCCAAGACCTGGATTCCACCGTCCTCACTCGGCCCTACATGGAAGCCTCAGGTCCCAGGTAAGAATAACTTCATCTGTAGGTTCCTCTCACAAGCACAGGAAACCAACTGAGGAGGAGAGGGGGACCACCCCTTTTTATCTGTAGGTTTTCTGTCCTTGGGGCTGGATCTCCTCTCTCGTTGGGTGCCGTCATGGCGATAGGAAAAAAAACATGTGGATGGCTTCATAAATCTTCCCCAAATTATATTGAAATGCACATACCTTATTTACAGAATTTTTGGTCCACACACACAAGGATATGAATGCCTTCACTATGGAGCTCACTACACTCCTTGTACTGGGTAACCTAAACCATAAGGAATGAACCCAGGCGAGACACCATAGCGGCCCTGCCGCTCTCTGTTCCGTTACCCTGCAAATATGAAGTACATATGCTAAGTATGCATTTATACAGTAATGGTCCAAGTAGACGAGATAATAATGAGCGATCAACTAAAGAGCTTGAGCAAGGCACAGTCTGGACCATGGTATATACTAAACATGCCAGAACTCATATTTCAGAAAAGTGAAAAAATTGTATTTATTCCTAGCCTGGTCATGGCCTTGGAATAAATGCTAATTTTTCCTTGGGAATGCTGACTTTTTTTTTTCTCAACAAACATATCTAACACTTATAGACTGTATGTGGCATAGAGTAAATAGCAGGCTTACGTCTCAGCACCACAAAGGGCATCTCTTCTTGTTTTCTGTAATACACAAGTTCTTCGCTTCTTCTGTTTACCTGGTCTTTTACGTGCTTGCAGGAATTTTGTCATAATCTATAGAGAGATATGGTATATTTAAAAAAAATGTAAGAATATTATGTATTAAAGAGAACCAATTAGCATGATTTTGTAATGTAAAAACAAGGCTTTAATATAGACATAGTGCTATAATACAGATTAAATTGATACCTTTGGTGAAGAAATCCACTTTGTTGTTGTTCTTTTATCAGCAATTGAGGTTTCCTGCTAATTAAATTTCGGTGCACATGGCCGGACTGTACATGGGTCTTCTCCTCCCTGTCTGTGATTAATGGTCCCTTCACCTGCCTCCAGTCTGTGATCTGCCTCCACTGTTTAATATTTCAGCAGAGACCTGACATTCAAAGACAAGAGACAACCAAAAGGGGCTGGGGAATTACAGTGAGGAGAAGACCCCGTGTACAGTGCGGCCCCTGTGCACCTAAATCTACTTAGCAGAAATCTTCAAATTCTGAATAAAGGAAATCCACAATGAGGATTTCTTCACCAAAAGAATCAGTTTAATCAATATTACAGGGTCATTACAGCCTTGTCTTTACACGCTCACAGGTTCTTTTTAAAGGGACATTTAAGGGAATAAGGGAATCTGTCAGGTCAAAAATTCATATGTAACTAATATAATTTTCTAATTCCCCTCTCTAAGCTCTCTCTATTCATGTACTTCTTTTATGTATATTTTCCTCCTATCCTCTGTAAACTTCAAAATAAAAGATTAATTCCATCTGTCAATAACAGTGCGTGATCACTTGCTTCTCTGCTGCCCACTCCCCAAGGAATGAATATTCATGCATCACTGCACCGCCCTGCCCTCCTTTGGTCTGTATGCTGTTGTGTGGTCGGCTCTCCAGGCGCAGCAGAAACTCATTGCAGACAGAGGAGAATGTATGGGAGAGGAGGTGTGTTCTCTTAGCAGATGCACACCTGACATCTTCATTGTGTGTATCTGAGGCATATGTGCAGTGTGCGCTGGAGATATTTCTATGTGTTTATAAGAACATTTGTTCCTCTCTCAACCCTCTCCCCAGCAGAAGTCAAAATATGGCGTGGATATTTAAATAATATTTACATATTGTGACTCTTAGGAGTCAAGACAATTAGGCTACGTACACACATTGCACTTTTTTTAGCTTGTTTTTTCTGCAAAAGCGTAACTGCATCTGCCAGCAAACTGAATGAAAACTCACTTTTGCCGTAAACATACGCAGCGCTTTTATGGCAGAAAGCATGCGCGTAAAAAGAATCAACATGTCAATTGTTGACGCTTTTATGCACGCGCTTTCTCCCATAGGCAACATAACCGCAGGAACTACGCATCGCTGTTCAGACAATGCGCAATTCCAGTGTGGATAATGACGGCGCTGCAGAATGTGCTGTCCACTGGAATCCTGTGTTCCTGCCCCGTGTGACATGTGGCCTTTTGGCTTTCGCAGTGTATTAATATACACTGCGAAAGCGAAATAAAAGAAATCAAAAGGTATTAAAAATAGAAAAATATTATACTTACCCATCCACCAGTTACCGGGAGCTGAGGAATCCACGTCTACTTTGCTGCCAGGACCTTCCAGCTCTGTGATTGGCCGGTAGTCGTCACATATCACATGATCACTATGGCCAATCACAGAACTGGAAGGTCCTGGCAGGACAGTAGACGTGGATGCCTCGGCTCCCGGTAACCGGCGGATGGGTAAGTATAATATTTTTCTATTTTTAATACCTTTTGATTTCTTTTATTTAGCTTTCGCAGTGTGTATTAATACACTGCGAAAGCCAAAAAGCCACATGTCACACAGGGGAGGACCACAGGATTCTTCCTCACCTGTGTGACATCACATCTCTCCTGTGCTTTTGGGGGAGAAATGCAGCCGTAAAAAATCGTGGTGTGTGAATGCACCACGTTTTTTTACCTGCGCTAAATAGTGTGGCCGAAAAACTCAGCAAAAAACGTGCATCCCCAAAAGCACAGTAAATGTGCACAATGTGAATATAGCCTTACTTTTACAGTTGCCTGCTGGGTGTAAATGTGCTTATAGCAAGAGAACTACAAAGAGTACATTAATGATTTACTGCCCAAGCACTATTCAAGGGTACTATTAGTATCATACTGAAAAATGACCTGACAGAGTCTCTTTAAGGCTGAAGGCAAACTGTGCGAGTGCAATGCGAGGGAAACTCGCATTGCACCGGACCAGTGTTGCCATATCAGGCAGGGCACACTGGTGCATGCCCCCTGCACTGAACTCGCACTGCGAGTCAAATGTGAGTTCACTCGCAACATGTTGCAACTGAATGTGCGTTTGACGAGCGAGAGGGTAATGAAAGTCTATGGGTGCGATGAAACCTCGCACCCAGACAGCACACTGTGCAAGTCACTAGTGCATGTGCTATTCACCCGACATAAGAAAGCCCGATAGCTATATATCTACAGATAAAGATGTGTAGATATAATAGCTATGTTGGGCTTCTGCTGCTTTGACAGGAGTGGTTTTTGAATTTCCCGGGGATAACCAGCATATTAACCCCATCTGCAGCTTCTGTGCTACATGTAAGTCGGGAGCCGGCAGATGTGGTTAATAAGCCGGTTATGTCGGCTTAACCCGATGCTTCTGTCCTGCCCGGTTGTGTCCAGACTCCCTGAAAACAAACTGACAGGACAGAATGTGTCCAAAGGGGTTGCTTATTTAGTTAAAAGCTGGTCCTCTATATTCAGACCACACCAGGCTATGCTGGAGGCATGTACCATCATAGGGGTACCTGTTGTTAGGACCCCCTTGAAATCCAAACCACATATCCCCTGATGAGGATTAAAATCTGAAACGCGTAGGGAGTGGAACATGGTGGTGATGTGTAGAAAATTGTGAGAGTTATATACCAGGATGTCACTAGCAGAAGGATACCCTGGAAAGAAGTAACTCTAAGTGTAAACCTGCCGTGATGAAAAGGAGCCGGTGAGATCTTTCCTTTTAAAGGGGAAGTGGGCTTTATGTAATTTTCATATGCAGGAAGGGTGCTAGTTAATGTGGGATGTAAGAGGTGATAGTATCCTACAATTAATTAGCATCAAGGTCCAGAGGTGAATTGTGTTGGAGGGCAGATTGAGCTCTATCGATAACACCTTTGGGCAAGTGATAGCTCCGGAAAAAAGACGGAGCTTTTTAATAGTGTGACACTTGGGCACTGTTATGATTTATGTGTATAGTTTGTGGGACAATCTTGTCTTTTAGAATAATTGATTAAATGTTAAGTTTTAACCTCTTAACTTCCCAAATGCTTAAGCTTTTAACTAAGCTTAAGCATTTGGGAAGTTAAGAGGTTAAAACTTAACCTTAGCTGGCAATTTCAGCACTTATGTGCGAAGCAGAAATCAATGGAGGCTGCAGTTCAGGACTCAGGAGCTGTCCGTGGTCCTAAACGTTAAATCTGGGTGTTGACCGTGGTGCTGAAGCTGTTCAGATTCTTGCTGTGTGGCTTCAGCACAGGACAGATGCATGGGGGTTAAAGGGAACCTGTCACCTCCAAAAAGCCACCTAACCTATAAAAACATGTCCCTGCATCATCTTATGACCATTCTCACAATCCTTTTGTCTGCTAAATGCTGGCTGTAAAAGTACTAAAAAAAACTTTTTATAATTACTCATTATCCATTATTATGAGTAGGGACCATATTCCTTAGCCCTCAGGGCATGTTGCGTTGCTACCTACCTCGTCAGAAGATCACGCTCTAATGGGCATGATCTTGTATTCATATTGTAGGCAAGCCCTGCCTGCTTTGCAAGTCGCTGTCTGGGCATGTAATGACCTGAACGTGTCATTTCCTGTTTGCGTGGAGGCAGGACAGAGTGTGGCTCTGTCCTGCCTCAAGCACACACGCGCAAAGCACTGCTTGAAGCCGGACGAGTGGTGTGGGTGTACTGATGTCACCCAAACCGGAAATTATGTGTTCGGGTCATTACATGCCCAGACAGCGACTCGCAAAGCAGGCAGGCCCTGCCTACAATATGAATACAAGATCACGCCCATTAGGACGTGATCTTCTGATTAGGTAGGCAGCAAAGAAACATGCCCTAAGGGCTAAGGAATATGGTCCCTACTCAATACAATGAATAATGAGTAATTATAAAAAGGTTTTTTTTAGTACTCTTACAGCCAGCATTTAACAGACAAAAGGATTGTGAGAATGGTCGTAGGATGATGCAGGGACATGTTTATAAAGGTTAGGTGGCTTTTTGGAGGTGACAGGTTCCCTTTAAGCGACATAGCCGCCTTATTAACCGCATCTGCTGACTCCGGCTCACATGCAGCACAGAAGTTGCAGATGCAGTTAATATGCCGGTTAACCCCGGAACATTCATAAAACGCTGCTGTCAAAGCAGCAGAAAGCCCAGATCTTTATTTGTAGATATATAGCTATCGGGCTTCCCTGTGTCAGATGTTTGAGTTACGCGAGAATGCCCATGTTACACTTGCACCACCACACGGAATGCATTCGCATCACTGTCGTGCATCAAAAACGCTCAGTTTTTGATGCATGACAGTGTCTCCACCCCTGTCCCCTGTACTGGATCCTAACCTGCCTTCATATCTGTATTATACGTCTCAGATTCTCTAAGATCTGTGCTCCCCCCTTAAGCTTTCTCCCCTGTGTGCTGCCTCTCTCTCCCCTGTCCTCTCTCTCCGTTGAGCGTCCTACCCCTGTACGCAGTCCCCCCTGCCCTCTCACTCCGTTGAGCGTCCTACCCGCTGTACGCAGTCCCCCCTGCCCTCTCTCTCCGTTGAGTGTCCTACCCGCTGTACGCAGTCCCCCTTGCCCTCTATCTCCGTTGAGCGTCCTACCCCCTGTACGCAGTCCCCCCTGCCCTCTCTCTCCGTTGAGCGTCCTACCCGCTGTACGCAGTCCCCCCTGCCCTCTCTCTCCGTTGAGCGTCCACCCGCTGTACCCAGTCCCCCCTGCCCTCTCTCTCATATAGGATAGGGATCAGGGCGATTATATACATATAGGATAGGGATCAGGGCGATTATATACATATAGGATAAGGATCAGGGCGATTATATACATATAGGATAGGGATCAGGGCTATTATATACATATAGGATAGGGATCAGGGCTATTATATACATATAGGATAGGGATCAGGGCGATTATATACATATAGGATAAGGATCAGGGCGATTATATACATATAGGATAGGGATCAGGGCGATTATATACATATAGGATAGGGATCAGGGCGATTATATACATATAAGATAGGGATCAGGGCGATTATATACATATAGGATAGGGATCAGGGCGATTATATACATATAGGATAGGGATCAGGGCGATTATATACATATAGGATAGGGATCAGGGCGATTATATACATTATGATATTTATATAGGGTAGGGATCAGGGTGATTATATACATTATTATATTCATATAGGGTAGGGATCAGGGTGCTTCCTTGCTAACTAATGACTCTCTCCATAGAGGTAAGACCAATCATATGGAAGAGATCCATTGTAATTACACAGGGGCAGCAGCACGATGGCATGAGCTGGCACCATGCCCGCAGTGCTGAGTGTCAGGTGAGTGTTGGCACAGCTGTGCAGTGTATTGCTCTCACCGTGCTGTAGCGGCCCCGCCGTGCCCAGCCTCCTGCCTGCCGCCTGCCCAGTCACTGACTGCTGCTCGCTGCACTTCTACATTCAAATTTACACCGCAACGCTCAGTATCCAATCACTGCACGCGGCGACACCCGTCCCCGCCCACATCCGTTAGTTCCCTGGTGATGCGACCAATCACGTGTCGTTCCGCTCTACCTGCAGTCTTTCTACGGTGAATGGGAGGTGTCCATACGCAGTTCGTTTTGGTTCCAATTTCCTCTCTGAAATAGATTCATGAATGGGTTAAATTCTCCAAGCACCTGAATAACCAAGAAAGATCCAATACAGCTTGGCTTTAGCCTATAGCACAGAAGTACTTGTATTTCAGCCAATCACATTAGAGACTCATGAAGCGGTTACATTAAGCGCTGGCCAATGAATCGATCGCAACCGTCTCCGGCTGACCAATGAAGCCCGGCTAGAAGGTGACAGCTGGCCAATGAGCGCCGCGAGCTATTTGCAACCCGTGAGTGTTGCACAAGCAGGGCTCCTCCTTTGTACCCTCCCCCGCTCGTATTCCCGGTCCGCCTTGAGGAATGTAAACTATTCAACATGGAGACAGCAGTCAATAAGCTGGAGGCTCTGGTAAGACGGCAGCGGGGTGTCGGCCTGGCCGGAGAGCGGGCATCTGCAGGCCGGCGGCTGAAGGATGGCTGCACGGAGCACCTGGGCCGGCCCGGGCTGCTGACACATCGTGCTGGGGGAGGAAGGAGGCCGCCCCGCGGGCCATCACTGCGGCCTGGGTGATCACTACATGGACGGGAAATGGCGGGGACCGGACGCCGCCTCAGTGTGGAGCCTGAGCTGGGCGTCCATGGCCGCTGTGCACCTCCGCTCGGGATTATATGTCCTAATCCAGGCGAGATGTCGGTAATCCCAGCCCCGCCCCCTGTCCTTCACCTGTCACTGCCCGGAGCCTTTACCTGCCATAGGGCACCTCCCCTCCGTCACCTGGTCCGCCCCAGCCTCGCTGTCACACAAACCCAGGAGCTCTGGATGAGGTGCAGAAAACTGGTGTCCCCCTTTAAGTAGGTGTCAGGTTTGTGTGGCAAAGTATTATGGTGAACATCAATAATAATATGCAATTACTGTATAACCTGAGCCAAGATGGCATAGGTGACCCCACACCATGCCTGTGACACTCGACATCAGTGGGAACAGGGATCTGCCTCCATCCTGGGTGCTGCACATGGGCGCTAACACTTAGATCTGTCACACATTCCCATGTAAGTGTATGGACCCTGACTACAGTTTGTGGCCTGAGAAGCTGACCCCCTGATATATTGCACCAGCGGATTCTAATACCTTGTGATGGGGGGCATCAGGAAAAAGGCCCGAGCCCCACAGACGTTGAGGACAAAAGCCATACACCCCAAGGAGAATAGCTGGCGTGATCATGATCTCCAGGACCCCCAAGGTTCCCAAAACGGAGACTACAGCCTGTCCTAATGGAGAGGAGGTCCACATATTTGGGGGGGGCTTACCCATTTATTGTCTATGGGCTACCAAAATCAGCGATCAGCTATTCCCAGTAGTCCTATAGACAATGAATGTAGCCAAAAGCTACACAGGACTGCAGTCTTATTCTCAGCATCCCAAACCCTGATCTCAAGTTCGAAGGGAGCCCCAGAAACCAGTGAACAAAGATAACCCGTTAATGGTGGCACTTGTTATAATCAATATGTATAGGGACCTTTCATCACCATCTGCAGTGTGATAAATTAGAACACCCAATCCTATTGTTTTCCCAGAGTTATAGGTGAATAATGAGGTGTCTTGTAGTAGCCACCATATTTTTTAACCCCATCACCACGCAAGAGGGATGTCCTTTCCTGTGGACCCATCAGTAGCGCAGTCAGAGCATACACAAAAGAGCTCCTTGTGATCCCCATAGGAAGGTAACAAACATCTATTGCTCAAATCCCCATGACCCCTAAAATAAGGATGCAAAACCCCCATATCGCCAATAATCTCAGGAAGGAGTAGCATCAAAGTTTTAGCAGTTCTAAACCCTTCCACCACCTTTACCATACTGTATTAGAGTTCCTGTAACTCCTTTATATCACAGACATCCCCCTGCATACCTCAGAAAACTACTACCGGTCTCGCGCCATATGCTAATTTTGTGGTTCGGTCATATGGGTGTCTGCAGATTGTGGTATTGCCTCCCCCTCTCCATGCAAACACTGCCCCTCCTGATTGTGTGCCAAGTGGATGACATTGCATGCCATCCACACAATTCCCAAGTGTCACGCCAGCGTAGTGGCAACCCTCACTGTGCCACTGCACAGGAGTGGGACCTGGAGATTGTGTGCATGGACATAGCGACATCAACCACTTGCATTAAAGTCAGGAAGGGTGACGCTGACCACAATGTGCATCACCCATAAGACACAAACAAGAAATTGGCATATAATAATTAATAATATTTTATTCATTTATAAGCGCTATTAAATTCCATAGCACTTTACATACATCAGTAATGCTGTCTCTCTTGAGGCTCAACAATCTAAACATCCTATCAGTATGTCTTTGCAATGTGGGAGGAAACCCGGAGTGCCCGGAGGAAACCCACGCAAACCACGGGAGAACATACAAACCCTTGTAGATGATGTTCTTAGTGTCCTTGCAGTGCTAACACTTGACCACCTTGCCGCCTAATGGCACAGGACAGAATAAAGGTATGCAGGGGGGTGTCTGGGGATATTAAGGGGACAGGAACTCGATTTAACACATTTTTTAAAGGTGGTGGGCGGGTTTAGGGAAAACCAAAAACTGGTACAGGGCACAGGCTTAATAGTGCCCCTATCTCTCCATGCTGGGTATTTTGGGCTTACAAGATATTACCTTACCTAATGCGCACTTCAGCCCCCCAACCCATTCTATTTTATCTGTAATTTACATGTCCCATTTCTTCCATATTTTTTGTCCTCAAAACTTCGGGGATTAACACTAAAGTATTGAAAGCTGACTTTAAGGTAAGGCTAGTTCACCCCATTGCTTATTATTTTTTTTTTAACCAAAAAGATTACTAGTCTTTAAGGTTGAGCGAGCTAAAATTAAAGTTTGGGGGTTCTACGGACAGCCCTCACAAAAATGTTCGGGGCTTTATGTGTTTATACGCTGGATTTAAACCCACCCCTGTGCCGGGTTACACTTAGGCTTGGTGCGCCTGAAGTTTTTTGATTGGCTGGCTGGGTGGAAAATTCGGTTAGGGGGATTAGTTTTTTAAAAATTAAAAAAAAAAAAGAAGGCAAACCTCACCATCCCTTCATCAAAAGTTTTTTAAATGTATGGCTGCATGTGGGTGGGAACCAAAGGCCAATCGGTGCTTTATTGGGTTTGGGTCCAAGCAAACTTTAAACGTAAAATTGCGCTAAAACCCCCAGAATCTGAATTTCCAGGGTCCCGGTATTCTACGGGCAGTAAAAAACCTACAGAGAAAACAGAATTTTCCTGCATTTTTTTGCTGTTTTTCTTGTTTGGTTTTGTAACAAACCAAAGTTCAACTTGCTTTCCACCCAAACATGTAAAGAGCCCCCATGTACGGGAACCCCTTTGATAGGGCATTGGAATACCTTACGGTTTGGTAGGGCACGGGTAAACTTTTACACTTTGAGGCATTGGTTTACTTTTACAAATGGGTGGCAATTAAAATTTTCTATTTAACACATTAATTTACATGTACTCGGGCCAAAGACTTTATGATTTATACACAAAAAGTAAAAGGGGTTAACATCCACCAGGGCCGGCATTCCTAAACCCCCCCCCTTGCGCAAAAACTATAGGTTTTTGTTTTTTTTTTGGGCACTTACCTTTGGGCTTTCTAGGTTGGAAAAAATGCCAAAAAAGAATCGATCTGCTGCTTGTCAAAGGCTATGGGGGGTTTACAAAACCCCCCAATTTCTGTTTTCCAAATCTAAACGGATCCTGGTGCAGGAAATCAGGGGACACATAGTTCCATTTTGTGGCTGTGTACAAATGGACAAATGTGTCCTGATTTCACTGAAACCAGAGACTTTTTCAGATATTGAACAAAATTGGTGGGTTTTAAACCCACCTTTACGGGGTTTCCCAATTCAAGTCGGGAAAAAAAGCCCGCTGTGCCATAGGGGTGTGGAGTGGGTTAAGTAAAAAACACCCGACTCCTCAATTTCCCTGACTCCAAATCCCTCATACATGGTATGTGTAATGGAAAATATATTTTTAGTACTTGTGAACATCGGGCTTTAATCATTATTCGGAATAAAATTTAATCAAGATATTAAAATAAACAAAATTTTTAAAATATTCCAGAACATTCTTTATTGAATTAATTGTACCCAATTTTTTTTTTTTTTTGCCACCCTCCACAATATTGGAACCGAAATCATGGGTTGGACACAAGCGGGTTGGGGGGGGCCCTTTCATTTTTCCGAAATTTGTATATACATACATTGCGGAAGTGAAATGTAGTAAAAGAAATGGTTTAAAAATAAAAAATCTCTTGACCTGGCCGGCATCCACCGCCCGCCTCCAAAGGATGGGAAATGGGGTTTTTTTAAAAGGAGATTTAGCGCTGGGCTCCTATATTTAAATATTTGTGCAAATTTTAGGGGGACAGAACGGTTTCCCCCGGGAGCCTTCTAGCGCAACTTTTTGCAGGCTCCTTTCCCCATTGACAAGCTCCAGTGTACAAACCCAATTTACATTGTTTACGGGAGATGTTAGTTAAAAATCAACCCTATAAGGGTTGGCAATTCGGGACATGAATGCGGCAGCCACGAGAAAATGGGCCAGGAAAACTGGGTGGTGACCCTGGGGGCGGTTCCACGGGTACTTGTGGGGGAGGGGGGGAAGAGCCTAATAGGTTGACCTCAAAAGAAGGAAAGAGTGTGGAGCTGGGGGGGATGACCTGAAATAAATTTGGGGAAAGAGTTTAAACCAACTCCAGGGCCCGTTTTCCCCCGTCCCTTTGGGGGGGAAAATGTAACCCAATGTAGAAAATGGCAGCAAGGGAAATTGTCTAGCCCTGGATCCAGGTTTCAGGAGGGCCAGCAGATTAAGATGTGAGGGCCCCCTTCAACTGGCTTTCCCTCCGCAGCGTTCTGCGGAGGGGAACCCATGTGTACGCCCGCGGCCGCCACTCTATCTTTAGAATGGGAACCACGGGCTTGGGGCTTGCCAGCGCATGACCGTGCGCCCCATTACTCCCAATGTGATCTGTGCGCAGGGGTGCCTGCGCACAAGTCACACACTCCCACCCACACCAAGAAGACGCAACATGTTTTATCCTGGGCGGGCGGGAGTGGTGACTTGTCGCAGGCATCCGCCTGCGCACAGATCACTTATGGGAGGGAATGGGGCGCACGGTCATGCCTGGCAATGCGCGCACCGTGCGTTCCCATTCTAAAGATGGGGGAGCTGGGGGGGCCGCTCGTACCCCGGGTGACCCGCCGCAAAGCTCGGAGGGGAACCCTTGTGAAGGGCCCTTAGTGAGAAAGTAGTTGTGGATGAAGGGAACCCTTTGTTGCAACAGTTGGGATTCCAGAGGTGCAATAAAAGAGTGAGATAAGTTGCAAGTAATTTAAGTTTAGCCATGGTTTTTATGTGTGGGCAGGGGGGATTAAATTTGGTGTAGGGTGGACCGGATTTGGAGAGATATCACCTGACAGGGAAGGGTAAAAAGAGAAACCAAATATTTTTTGTAATTTTGACATTTTTTTTGAGCCCCCGGAATAGATGGTTGTGGATTATTCCAGTATTTTGAAGAAAGTAGGGGAAGCTCAATAAAGTAAGGGGAAAAAGAGGGGGGCTTTTGGTGGGGGGGGGTTGGGGCGGGTGAAGGTGAATCAAAGGCAAACTAGGAAGAGACATTGAAAAAAGGACTTTGGTTTAAAAAAAAAAAATGTAAAGTGTGTTACCTGACTCGGGTGCTTTCACACAGCTTTTTAACTGACGCGGCAGTTTGGTAAAAAAACCACAACTGCCTGCGATTACCGCAAACGGCCGCACTTGCGGCAAGCCCCATACAAGCAAGGGCTTGCGGCAAGGGCGGGCCCTAGCAAAAAACCGCGGCATACCACTTTTTTTTGCGGCCCGGCAAGGCCAAAACCCACTTGGCTGCCAACTTACCACAAGCCCCTAAGACAGGGGTATGGGCTTCCCGCAAGTGCGACCGTTAAGGCGGAAATAAACAGCAGTTGGTTTTTTTTTTCACCGCAACTGCCACAAACAGCAAAAAAACCTAATGTGAAAGCCCCTAAATGCCCGAAAGTAACCTGCAAGCCCTTTAGGATTCAATGCCATTTTTGGCAGAGATGCCATGCATGCAAAAACCCCCAGCGGTATCCTTAAGAAAAAAACTAAATTTATAGGGCCACAAAAATCAGGTGAGGGGGTTGTGGGAAGTCACATGGTTCAGGAATTAACAGCTGCTCCACCAGCAGGATAAATAGATGATGAAAGGCCACAGATCACCATTGGGAAAAAACGGGCTCCACCAATCACACCTTTAACAAGGGACATTTACAATGTGGGAAATAGTCCATATAGGTGATTTAAAAATTTAAATGCTCGAGACCTAGAAAAGTTTTACAAAAAATGCGAGGTAATTAAACCCTAAGGCTAAAGAGTCAAAGGTTATTGCAATTTGGGGGTCTTGCAGCAGGCCAGGGTAGATTTAACATGCACAGTTAACAATTGCACTTGGACATGAAATGTTAGGCTACGTTCACTCATAGCGCTTTTTTTGCGTGGACTTTTACCAGCGTTTTTTACCCACGCAAAAAAAAAAACAGGGGTTGTTCAGACCGCCACTTTTTTACATTCGGGGAGGGTGATGTCCGAGGGGGAGGAAGAATCCTCTTCCTCCCCCTCTGTGCCGGTCTGTAAACCCCTATTTGATTTTGGGAGGATTAATTCACTGCGAAATCAAAATTAAACAAAGCCAAAGAAATTTAAAAAAAAAAATGAATAACCGTATAAGTTCACACAAAAGGCGCTCGCGGAAAAAATATAAAACAAGGGCTGTGACAAAAAACAGGGCCTTTTGGTTTATAACCTTTTTGCAAAAAAGTACAGTAAAACTGCTCACCAACTTCACGGTTGGCCCTGGTAGAGACATCCTAACTCTGTCCTAGATGCCAAAAAGCCCAAAGTAAAAAAATAAATAAAGATTTCAACTTTCCCTCCGCCGGCTTGTTCCGCCATCCGAAGCGGGGCGAAAGGCCAAGGATGGAAAAAGACCCTGCCGGGATGTCAAGGGGCTTCCGGCCGGGTTGGCCGCTCCGGCATGTGATTTTCATATCACTGAACGGAATGCCCCGACATCCCACAGTCCTAGCGTGGGAAATTTCCCAGCGGGTTTGGGCCCCGCTCCCGGACACGGAACCCCCATCGGAGGTAAGTATTTAATTCTTTATTTTTTTTCATACATTTGTTTTATTTTAACTTTGGGTTTTGTAGTGTAATTTATAAAACTGCAAAATTAAAATGGGGGCACAGCTTTTCACACGGGAGGAGAAGCAGGATTCTTCCTCCCCCTGGACATCAGAGCAGCAGGCCGCCCCTATGGGAAAAAGCGTGGGAAAGAATTGACAAGGTAATCTTTTTACGCAGGCCTTTTTCCTATAAAAGCGCAGTGTTTTTTTTTGCACTGTCTGCACGGCAAAGTTAATTTCCCAAATTTACTTTGCCGGCAAACAAAAACACATTGCGTATTTTGAAAAAAAGCGCGCAAAAATACGCAAGTGTGAACGCGCCTTATACTTCCTAAGTAGACCATACTTTTGGGTGTTTTTTATAGTGATACTCCAAAGAATATTCCAAGAATTTGTTGTAGAATCGAAAAGCCAAAAGAAAAGGTTTCATAGCGTGAACAATGGTGGCGGTTGTGTTGGTAACCTAGCCATTTAGTACACAAGCCGGTGCAGTTATTAACACATGGGTCATGAACTGTTCACTGTAAGGACATAGCATCTTTCTTGGAACTTACTTAAGGAAAGATTTTTATTAATTAGTACTTTTCCCCCCCAAAAATGTTAAACTTTGCCTTTTTGGGGCATCTCATGTTCATCCTTGGTTTTAAATAAATTAAATATGTTAATTTAAACCCAGGGCGCAGGGAAAATTGTTGCATCTGCGGGTTCTTAGAACATTTTTCTTCTATATTATATAATATAAATATATACTTATATACTCTGATAAGCCGACCCCCCCCCAAACGTTTCCCCCCCAATACCTGGGAAAAACCTATTGACTGTGATAAGCCGAGGGGGGGACCCCAGAAAAAGTATCCCAGCCCCCCAGGGGGGTAGTATCCCTTGCAGCCTCCCCAGGGGGTAGTAAAAAGCAGCCTCCCCAGTGGTAGGTATATAGCACCTCCCCAAGGTATATAAGGCCCCCCCCCCTCATAAAGGTTACGGGGGGCCCCCCTCTACTGCCCAATCCGTAAAGATTATTTTACGTATCCCTGCCCGCTGTCCCCCGCCGCCAAATGCGCTCCTCCGTTTTCTCCAGAAATCTTCCGGTTCCTCCCCTGCCGCGCGGGACAATGGCGTCATTGCCGCACCCCCGGGGAACCGGATGAAGACGGAGGAGTCCCGAGGGGGCGGGGGGAAACACGGGCCGGGGGATAAGTATAATAACTATTCCTTTCCCAGGATTGCGGAAAGTAAGGGGGGGAAACCTGATAGATGGGGTGCCTCCCAAATGTTTACAATTACACAGGGTTTACAGTGGACCGCGTTTAACCGGGGGGGGGACTTTTCAGCCCAATTTTTGGGTTTAAAAACTGGGGCTTTACGCGAGTATATCGGTAAATAATATATATTTTTTTTTACTCTGGGTTTATTCACCGGGAATCTTGCATTTCTGATAATAAAAAATAATTAAA
Organism: Allobates femoralis; assembly: GCA_033576535.1. NCBI lineage: Eukaryota > Metazoa > Chordata > Amphibia > Anura > Aromobatidae > Allobates > Allobates femoralis. The sequence continues at coordinate 419,820,650 of JARQOC010000002.1, forward strand.
TTATGTTTTTATTCCCTTGTTCCTTCCTTAAGAATCCTGCCCAAGGCCCTTTTTATGGGGTACTACAGGGGGCCTGGCAACAAAAAGCAGGCAATTTAAAAGGGCTTGGGCCCAGAGAGCCAAGCCCGATTTCCATGTACTGTAAAGTACCCCCCCTACCCGCGTTTGGTGTCGTCTTGAACTGTAAGATTTTTCGGTTATTAAGTGCTCGACTTTATTGACTACTTTTCTATACAGTTTGCAGTGCAAAGAAAGGGTCAAAGCATTTGGAAGCAGGGGGGAAACCCCCTCATACAACCAGCACACTTGGAGAACGGTAAGGGTCGGGGAGGGATTCATGGGCGAGGAAGTGTGCTTTTTCCTGTGATAATGTTTTTTTCTAACAACCCTGAAATTTTATTTTCAAAAAGCAGAGTTTTTTTGGATTACATTGAACAAAAATTGAAATTTGAAATAAGGAAGAGCCCTTCCAAGAATCCTCCCGGTTTATTTCCGCATTTGATCTGGGGGCTTGGCTTTGCTCTGGAATTTTGTAACGTTTTGATACTTCTTGGTGCACCAGGTCTAAAAAACATTTGGAGCTAAGGCTGCCTTCGACTTGCAGATGCACTGCACTTTTGCAGATGCATCGGGATTTCAGACCGCGGGCCCCCTTGTTTAAATGGACGCCGGCGGCTCAGATGCTTGCCGCCACCGTGGGCTCTTGCCCGCCATTAGTGATTGTGGCCACGCGGATGCCTGCGCCCAAATCACACACTCCCGCCCCCCCCCACAAGCGGGAAAAATGTCGCGTCCATGGTGCGGGCCCGGGGGTGTTTGATTTGTCGCAGGCATCCCCCCTGTGCACAGATTTACTAATGGCGGGCAATGAGGCGCACGGCGGGCGGGAAGCATTGCAGACCGCCGGGCGTCCAATAAACTTTGGGGTGCGGTCTGCATGCAGATGCTTGCAGATGCATCGGGAAAACGTCAGATGCATCGCAAGTTGAAGGCACCTTATTGTGTAATTGGTTCACTTTAGGTCATTCCTCAACAAAACAGTCAAAGGATACAATTTTTCAAGTGCAACATTGAAACCGTTATCTTTGGGGTTTAATTAGACATTCACCAAAGTAGTTTTGGCCCAACATCACTTATTGCTGCCCGGGATGCCATGAAAAAGGGGAGCGAAAAACTTATCCTTCAGGGTTTAGACAAAGATGCGCTGGAAGGCAGAACCTGTCATGTTGCCCCTTTCCTGTAGGCCAAAGACCTAAAAAAGGGGCCCCCAAAATGGATGGGGTAACAGGGGGAAGCCTATGGCTCACTGCTATACGGTTACTAAGGTTGTAAGGTAACCCAGTTTCTGGGGAACCTAAAAGCGTTGGAGGGAGGCCCCTGTGGGGGCTGGGGGAGTCGTAAGTCAAATATCTGCTTTTCAATTTCCTGAATCTGACTCCCAACTCCACCAAAATGGACACGGGCACACAAGCTTTGAAGTCAGTAAGCCACACATCCGACCCAAACCCCAGTTTCCATAATTGGGCTCCACAACCCACCCCTGCAGTCTGGGATCCAGGTGGGCCTGCGGTGGTCACCCCCACTGCCCTTTGGTGGCTATTTGCCTGGGTAATTTTGGCTGAGTTTAAAAAAAAACAGAGCAAGGTGTCAAAAGTTTTTTTTTTTTTTTTTTTTTTTTTTTTTTTCTTAAATCTTTGGGGTTAGTGTTTTTTAAACTTAATTGTTTTTAATTTTATTTGGCCAGGGTCCACTGTTACAAAATCTTAGCCCCGGGCGCGGGATTTAAAGAACAGGGTTTGTTTGTTTTTTCCTTACAAGGATCCCCAGTGATGGGTTTTTTAAAAGGGGGACCACCCTTTAAGGTATATCTTTAATTCTAAAAGCAATTTAATTTAAGGAAAACCCTACAAAAACTGCGGGAGAATTTTGGCCAGGTGAAGTCACCTTTCCAAGGGTTGTCACCCAGGGGGCCCAAGATTGCCCAAGACCAGCAAAAGTCATGGAAATATTCAGGCAAAAAATACAACACACCAAAATGGTTCACATCTACAGCCAACAAACAGTTTTTTCAGGTATTTTGCCAAGGGGGTCTTTATAGTTTAACTTTATGGAAATGCAAAAGGAGCAAATTTAGATTTTCCCCAAATAAACATATATACGTATGTATTTGTGTTTTATTTAGGGGTTGCGGGTAAGATTTATACACTTAAATATTAACAAGGTTTTGTGGCCGATAACTGCCATTACAATCCTTTTAAATTAAAATTTTTTTAAGGGGGCACCATTGATTCCTTGGTGGTACATGAAAAAAGGGAAAATTCAAACAATTTTAAAAATTAAACAAAGCAAAAAAACAGTGAAAAACTGATAAGAGGGGTAAGAGGACCCTGCTTTGCGAGTTACATTCTACGGGGCCCAATGGGGAGAGAGACAGGGTTGGGTCTGCCTGGGGGTGGGGAGCGCCGATCCCTATTTGGTGGAGCGCCGGGCCAGAGGTGGTGAGGTGGCATTGTGGTCATTGTGGTTGTAACGTTCCGAAAGAAGGGTTTTCATTTTCCCCGCTTGAAGGTTTCCGGTGTGGGGAAAACATAAAAGGGGGGTGGGAAAGGAAGAGGTTTTGGGAAGTTCCCGGGGGGTTACGGGGTTGGATAAAGATCAGGGGATTATTCAGGTTATATTGGGGGGACAGTTTTGTGGAAGCTTTGTAAGTCAATTTTAGGGTTTTAAAGGGAAGGTGGTGAATTGGGATCCAGTGGAGAGATTTGCCAGAGGGGGGGTAGTGGGGGAAAATAGTGAGGAAGGGGGTGGATTATGGGGGGCAATTAAGGACAGAGGAGAGGGCAAAAAGGGGTGGCGGGAGGCCACAGAGGAGGGAGGTGGGCAGTATTGAGACGGGGGATAATGGGCATGGCTCTAGTAGTTTAGAGTTGTTGATGTTGAGGACAGGAGGATTAGGGAAATTTTTGGAATTGGGGGGGGCAGGCGGGGCAAATGCTTGGATTGTGGTTTGAAAGGACAGGGCAGATTTTTAAGGGTTTAATCCGGCAGCAGACTTCAGGTACAGGGCAAAGTGTGTTTTTCATTTATTCTGATAATCTGGGAAAAGGAAGGGATTTGAAAATGGAGGAAAGAGATGGCTTGGGGTTTTTTTCTACTTTGGGAGTTTTAGGAAGCGGGGAGGAGGAGGAGGATTTGGCGATGGGACCTTTGGGATTTGGACAGAAAAGAGGTGACTCAGGGCCAGAGAGGTAGATTAGTGTCGGGTACAGGGGATGGAAGCAATGGGACTTTGGGTTGTTGAGACAAGGGTATATTTTGGGGGGGGGGGGGGGAAGGAGGGGCCCCGAGGACAGAGCCTTGAGGGACCCAAACAAGAGGGGGATGGGCGAGGATTTGTGGGGAGTAGGAGACATTAAATGTTTCGGTTTGAAAGGTAGGGAAACCAGGGAAGGCAACTAATGATACCGATGGAAAAGGGATATGTAATAGGCAGTGGGTCGACGTGTCAAATAAGAGGACAGGTCAAGAAGAAGGAGAGGATGGAGAATTCTGTTAGCTTTGGCGGGAGTCAGCATTGGTAATTTGGCAGGGGAGTTTCGTGGAGTGGTGGGGCGGAAGTCAGATTTAAAAGGGTTTCCAAAGAAGGAGTTAGAGAAGGGTGGGATGAGATTAGTGTGGACATGCTTTTCAAGAAATTTGGGAGGCGAACGGAGCAAATTGGGCCGGTAGCTGGATTAGAGGTGGGTTTGAGGTATGGTTTCTTTAAGAAGGTGTAATTTTTTGTGTGTTTGAAAAAAGAAGGAAAGTACCAGAAGTTAGTGATAGGTTAAGAGGGGGTTAGGGCTGGGATGGTGGGGGGGTAAGGTGGGGAGGGAAGTGAGATGGGGGCGGGGTCCCTCCAAGGGGGGTGGGTGTGATCGGAAAGGGGTTTTGCAGTTCTCCCTTCAGGATTGAGGGGGAAAGGGGTTAGGGGGGAGTGGAGTGTATGGGTTCAAAAGGGGTTTTGGTGTTGGGTGCAAAGCTTGTCTGATTGATCAATCTTGCTGGCGAAGTGTGTTGCAAAGTTTCTGCCCGAAATATTGAATTTGAAATGGGCAGTGGGGGGTAAGGAGGGGTTTAAACAGTGGAATAACTGCCTGGGGTTGTGAGACAAAAAAGAAAAATTTAGGGTAGGAAGTTTTCTTTTAAGGGTGGTGAGTACTGACTTGAATAAAAGAAGTGATTTTTTGGAATGCTGTTTTAGTTACTGGGGGAATGAGTTTTCCACAAGCGCCGCTCACAACCCTAGATCCCGCCGAGCTTTTAAGTGGTGTCTTATGCCAGCGTTGCTATTGTGAAAAAAAGAATGCGCATAAGGTCTTATTTCAAATACACTTTCTCTTTGTGATTTGGTTTTCTTGCCCCTTTTTTAGTTGTGAAAAACCCCAAAACTGGAGAAAAAAGTTAAAAGCAGCCGCTGCAGGGGACCGCACCCCCCCAAGGGAACCGTGGGTTGGGGTGCAGAAAAATCTGGACGAATGCCTAATGTCCCCCGCTGCTGCTTCAGGATCAAAGGAAAAAAAGACCCTATTCCTGATAAGGAACTCGGTATGTAGCTTTCAGACACCTGCACTATTGATCAGTGGGAAGGTGCTTTATGCGGCCTAGTGTATGATGGCGGTCGCCTTTCCCCCATCTTTTGGTAAATTTATTTTACAGCCTGCAGTGGCGTTGCTTCACATTTTGGGGGCTCTGACTGCGTCCTGTTTAAGTGGGATTTGGGGTTTTTGTTTTTGGCATGGATGGTGAGGGTTTTTTGATGCTGCTTTTTTTCTAGTGTTTTTGAATCGGTTGGGGGGCTCTGAAAACGCGTCGGAAATAAAGGCTTTAAGCTGATCCAGACATTTGGTCGGCTCCTTTGATCTGAAGCAAACAGCGGTTTGGGCATTGGGGGCCCGTCCCAAGATTATCTGCAGCGTTGGCTAGTAACCTGGGGGATGTGTTTGAGGTGCCTGTAACTAGTAATATAAATTCTACTTGTAGCAGTAACATTCTGACAACTATGAATACAATTGTAAGAAACAACAATATGCCCTAATGTTATATTCATAAATGCAGGTCCCCCTTTCTCAGAGGAAGAGCTTCGTTGCTGTCCAACAATTTGAGACTCTAGCATTGAAGGGCATGAACCTGAAGTGAACGGGTAATGGTTCTTTTACTGTTTTTTTTTATTTATTTTTTTTTTTTTATTATTGTTTTGTTTTATCTGTAGCTATAGTTTACCTGTTGTTGAAATGTAATTTTTAACTTTCTTGTCAGTAGTATTTTGTATAACAATCAGCAGCTCAATCTGCATACTTTGAAATCACAAAATTGTTTTAAAAGGTTATCTTTAGTTCACAATTTCGCAAGGTTAAAGTACAAGGTCTTGGATGATGGCTAAAGGTACTAGTTTGCAATTTAAGAAGTAATTAATACTATCATTTGGTTCTAAATAGAGATGAGTGAATCTATATGCAGGATTGTAATACAGTGGCCAGGTTAGTAGTCCACGGCCATGAATGGCAGTCCTTGAAACAGCCTCTCTAGGCTGCTTTCACACTGCAGTTTTTTCACTGATCAGTGTCCATCAGATTTGTGTGCCAAAACCCGGAGAGGAATCAGGAGAGGAACATGCAGAGAAAAACTATAATTGAAAGATTGACACTGTGTTCTGAGTTTTGGAGACATGCCTGGTTTTGGCACACAAATCTGATGGACACTGATCAGTGAAAAAACTGCAGTGTGAAAGCAGCCTTACCTGCAGACATTTGCAGCTGCCTCTTTTGATTAGAAGGCCTGGTGTCACGTTGGCTACTAGTATATACTATATTTCTAGGTATATAGGTCTGGGGAACTTGCTATCTACCTTATAGGGGAGGAGTTTTCCTGCAGCCATAAGGAGACAAATAAGTTGATAAGGACACTTTTATAGCCACAATGGTTTCCTCTGGGAAATATCCAAATTTGTCACACTTAATGAAGAAGTGGATAAACTCTAGCGCCACCTTTAGGTAGCAATCCTCAAAATCATAGTCGACTCTTTAAACAAGCCCTTTAATATGACCAAGGATTTGTGTCAGATGAGAACCCCAAACTACAGACGCTGCGTTTCAGGGGTAACTCCCTTATTTGTGTAGTGTGTGGGATATTCTGATCTGGCTGTATGAGAGGCTAAGATGAGGTCTGGGGAACTGGCTATCTACCTTATGGAGAGGAGTTTTCCCTGCAGCCATAAGGAGACAGAAGTTCTGATCTGGCACAAATCCTTGGTCATATAAAAGGGCTTGTTAAAGAGTCGATTATGATTTTGAGGATTGCTACCTAAAGGTGGCGTTAAGAGTTCATTCCTGTTTCATTGAGGTGACAATTTTGCATATTTCCCATAGGAACATTGCGGTTTTGAAATGTCCTTATCACTTATCTGTCGCCTTATGGCTGCAGAGAAACTCCTCTCCTTAATGTAGATAGCTAGTTCCCCAGACCTCGTCTCAGTCTCTCATACAGCCAGATCAGAATATCCCATACACTACACTGATGAGGGCAAGTTACCCCGAAATGCAGCATCTGTAGTTTGGGGGTTCTGATCTGGCATAAATCCTTGGTCATATTAAAAAGGTTGTTAAAGAGGTCGACTGAATTTGAGGATTGCTACCTAAAGGTGGCGCTAGACTTCATCCACTTCTTCATTGAGGGTGACAATTTACATTTAGATATATGTGGACATTTTGAATTGTGTACCTTGTAGAAAATGGCATCTTTGTTCTTGAGCCACATGGTCAATTTTTATAGGCATTTCCCAGCACCAAGAAATCACTTACAAAAAAGTGGATAATATGAGGTGCAATAACAAAAGGAGTAATAGTCACCTAAGCAGCACCACTCCACTCCTGAAGAGACTGAGATTTGTGACGTTGGTTCTAGAAGAATAACTCCTAACACAACCATTGTATGACAAACACGGTGCCTAAATAAAACCTTAAGGAATTTACACAGCTTGAGTATTTGTTCTTGCATATTCTGAGGTAAAAAAACTCACCAAATTTCCAGGAGGGGTGATAAGTACAGAAGTGATGACATGTGCTATTATATTTTTCCTCTGATTGTTCCACTACTGATTTGGGCTACAAATGCTGAGGTAAAAAAACTCACCGCTACTGAGGTAAGAAAGCTCGCCAAATACTGAGGTAAAAAGACTTACTGAGGTAAGGCCACGTGCACACGCGAGTATTTGAGTTTTTACCTTAAGATTTGTAGACAAAACAGGAGTGGATAATTAGGATACAGAAGTGGAGCACTTGTTTCTATTAGAATTTTCCTCTGATTGCTCCACTCCTGGTTTTGGCTACAAATCCTGAGGAAAAAAAACTCAATTACTCAGCGTGTGCATGGGCCTAAGAAGTCCACCAAATACTGAGGTAGAAACTCGCCAAATACTGAGGTAAGGCAACGTGCACACTCTGAGTATTTGAATTTTTTACCTTAGGATTTGTAGACAAAACAGGAGTGGCGCAATTGGAGGAAAAGTCTAATAAACTACAAAACCTGAGGTAAAAAAAACTCCTCAAATACTCCACGTGTGCACGTGGCCTAAGAAGTTCACCAAATACTTATCTCAGTAGTGTTGGTGTAGCAGTGCGACCCCCATTTACCCTATAACACCGTTGTGTAGCAGCAAATGAATTTCAGTCTTCTGATGGCTATTGTGTCAAAGCTGCAAGGTAACCTTACACACTGTGATTATCCAGTCAGTTTTAGAAATTTTATCTGATATTCAAGAGTCTTAAAAACTGATTCATGTTTTTTCTTATATTCTTTTTCTAGTGCCTCAGAGCAGCAAGAAACAGAAAAGTTTTATGTTCGGGACAATTTACAACTGTAATTGCTGAAAAAGCTTTCCTGTCAGCGGTCAGCCATCCTAATTTTGGTCAAAAATGAACATGGACAATGATATTTTTACCATAGGAAAACCACCTATTTATTTAAACAAAGAAAAAAATCGCTTGCATTTTTTGTATTCTGTTCTTCATGTCTAGTTCAATAAAGTTACGTAACATGTAGAAAACACTTTGTATAAAGTTTTCTGTAAATTACAACTCCACTTTCATTTTGCTTTTTCATATGGTTATTACTGCAGGTTCAGCTTCTTGATTTCAAAGGAATCGAAATCCTGTATTGGCAAGAGAGTAGTAGGAAACTCATGGAGTAAATTTCATTACAGTTATTTTACAAAATATTCAATTTTTTTATTTTCCATATGTTTACTTAACTCGTATTGATTTTTGTAATTGAAAAATGTAAATATATGTTTTATATTAAAGAGTAAAAAAAATAAAACTGGATAATAAATATGTATTTTTTTTTGTGTTGGTACTCAACAAATTTTTATTAAACATAATGCTTCTCTTGGCATGGTCATGTTCCTTTTATAGTAGTAATTTACTTCCTTTTGTCAGTGGCTTTGTCAAATCCCCACCTGGACCTGCTCCTGTAATTCCTGCCCCAACCACTAGCGCCGCCATATTCCATCTATGGGTGTTGCTAGTGATGCATCCTTGTATGGACCTACTCTTGTAATTTCTGCCCCGATCACTAGGCACCGCCAATTTGCCCTATAGATGGCATTGACAATAGAGGCAATTGCGCCTTTGCCAGGGCGCGTTCTGCCTCTTTCGCCAGGCATCGCTGTGTTCACACTGCAGATGATATGTGTTGGGGGAGAGGTCCTTGCAGTGGATTTTGGGGGAGCGCAGGCTTCGCTCATCCTCCTGAAAAGTATTGGTATGTGGGCGGACCAATGGGGTCATTTATTGCTGAGATTCCGCCTACGGGAGGTGCCACTCCCTTTATATTCCCTTGGTCTGGGGTTTCACAAAATTGCCAGTTATATTTGTGGTTCTCCATTGTAGCTGGAGCTTGTTTTTCCCTATACTATTGGTTTGACCTTGGCCTTGTTCTTTGACTCTTGTTTTCTCCTGAGTATTTTGTACCTCCTGTCCTCTCGATGTGTGATGCTTCCTGACATTACTTCTATTTAGTCTTCCACCTAGCCTTTTCCCCTGGTTTCCCGGTTTGACTTCCTCCCTGCCCTGCCTGCTGCTCCTCTATAGTTAGTAACCTGGGCTCTGTTGTAAGTCCAGATCCCTGTACAAAGGGGTTAAAGGTCTCAGATTTTCTCGGGCTTCTGCCTTACCAGCAGCTCTGCCAGTTGCATGGGAAAGGTCATCCCACAGCCTCATTAAAAAGAGAGGAGAAAATGAAATGGGAAAAGACTCCTCCTTGAATGGTTATGGATAGTTTTCATTTACACTTTTGAGGCAGGCAGGTTTTTTTTAGATTTCTTGTTTCCTTTTTCCTACTCTGCCCTCTCCATAGACTTTTATGAGCAGCAATTATCTTATTGGCCAATAAGCGGGGAATATTCAATGAATTGAGATCAATCTGTCCAAGAGGAGAATGATGTACATTTTTTTTTAAATAAGAACCTTTATAATTTATCACTACTTGTACTATTGATTTTTTAAATAAACTAAAAATTGATTACTTTTTACTGTGAATTTTTTAATGACTGATGTCTACTCAAGTAAATTGATGACTCGTCCAAGGTACTTCTTCACCTGAGGGCCACTTTACACACACCAACTTATCTGTCCAACTTCTGAACAACTTACTGGTTGCAGTGAAATCATGGACACATTGCTCCAGTTTGTGGCTGTGTACAAATGTAACAATGTGTCCATGATTTCACTGCAACCAGTAAGGGTGCTTTCACACTGCGATTTTTGCATTTCCGATGCTGTCCGAAAAAAAATCGGACAGCAAGGACCGATTTTCGGGCCCCATGCATCCCTATGGGGATCGGACCGAATCGGATGTGCACTAAATGCCATCCGATTTGGTCCGATCCGATTCTGCCCGATTTTGACCGATTTTTTTTCAGGAGAAAAAAATCGTTGCCTGCAACGATTTTTTCATCCGATTACAAAATCTGACAGACTCGGATCGGACCAAATCGGATGTCATTTAGTGCACATCCGATCTGACCCGATCCCTAACATGGGGCCCTATGGAGAAGGGTCCGAGGAAACATGTGATGTCTCCTCGGACCCCATTTTACTGTACTGAGTATGCTCAGTACAGTAAAACTGCTCCTGGGAGCACAAGGGTTAAAAAGAAAAAAAAAAAAAATTATTCTCACCTCTCCCCGAGCCCCCGCCGTCTTCCGCCATCTTCCTCTAGGCTCCCGGTGGCTCCTGAGAGGGTGAGAATAATTTTTTTTTTTTTCTTTTTTGCAGCCCGGCGTCGATTTTATGCCGGAACGGGTGCCTATTTGGCACCCGATTCCAGGCATCAGAAGGGAGCCGATGCTGTCCGATTTATATCGGACAGCATCGGCTCCCTAAAAATCGTGGTGTGAACGCACCCTAAGATGTTCAGAAGTTGGACAGATAAGTTGGTGTGTGTAAAGTGGCCATTATTCTTACTATGTCCTTCTAATTGGGTTATAAAATTGTTAAAGGGATCCTGTCGCCTCCAAAAAGCCACCTAAGCTACAAAATCATGTCCTCTGCAGCATCCTATCACCATTCTCACACACCTTTTTGCATCCTGTCAAAGTACATAAAAATCGATTTAATACTCACTCATTAGGCATTATAATTAGTAGGAGCTATATTCTTAAGCCTAAGGGCGTGTTGGCTGGTGCCCTGTTCGTCAGAAGATCACGCCCTAATGGCCGTTGATCCTTTATTCATTTTCTAGTCAGGCCCTCCCTGCTCTCCATGACGCTGGCCGGGCCATGAATGACGCAAATTGCGTCATTTCTGGGATCGGGTGACGTCAGTACACTCTTTCAGCTTCAAGCACCGCGTGCGCGATGCGGTGCTTGAAGCCGAACAAGCGGCGCGGGTGTACTGATGTCACCCGATCCCGGAAGTGACGCGATTCGCGTCATTCATGCCCGGCCAGTGTCTTGGAGAGCAGGGAGGGCCTGACTAGAAAATGAATAAAGGATCATGGCCATTAGGGCGTGATCTTCTGACGAACAGGGCACCAGCCAACACGCCCTTAGGGCTAAAGAATATAGCTCCTACTAATTATAATGCCTAATGAGTGAGTATTAAATCGATTTTATGTACTTTGACAGGAGCTTTTTGGAAACAAAAGGAGTGTGAGAATGGTTTTAGCATGCTGCAGGGACATGATTTTGTAGCTTAGGTGGTTTTTTGGAGGTGACCGGAACCCTTTAAAATAATGTTCATTTGTTGAACTACGAGACAACATGTACTAAAACTAAATTTACAGGATTTGGATGGAAAAATATTAATCTGAGTCTCCTCACTGGAGGATACCATCTTTTCAGTTAGCCATTAAAAGTAGAAAAACAGCAAAGCAAGCTTTCAAGACTCTATGGCCTCTTCATCAGGCTAATAATGACACAAATTCTGAAGACAATCCTATATGGACGATGCTCCTCGATCCACGCTTACTGCATAAAGACTGCTTTAATTCTCTACGTGTTTCTGGGCAATTCCATGCTCCTTTGTCAGGAGAGAAAACATGTTTACTACCCTGATGAAGGGCATGGAATTACCCAGAAACGCAAAGCGAATTAAAGCAACACCTTACACGTTTTGGAGTCATTATGCAGAGCACCGTCCATATAGTATTATTTTCACAGAGATTGGTGTGGAGTGTGGATCCAGCAGCTACTGCAACACGTGCATACACCGGTTGTGGGTCTCAGAGTATTGAAAGATGAGCAGTGAAATCAGCTTAAGGCTGCGTTCACACATTGCGTATTTTGCCGCGTTTTTTTACGCGCGCTTTTCAAAATACGCAATGTGCTTTTTGTCTGCCTGCAAAAATGAATGGGAAATTCACTTTGCAGTGCAGACATTGCGTAAAAATACGCACTGCGTTTTCCGGAGAAAACGCAGCTCCGTAAACAATTGATATGTCAATTGTTTACGCAGCTACTTCTGCGTATTCTCCCAGAGGGGAGGAAGAATCCGGCTTCCTCCTCCCCTCTGTGACAGCTGTGGCCCCCATTAGACTTCACAGTGTATTAATACACACTGTGAAATCTAAATTAAACAAAAGCAAGTGTGTGAAAAATAAAAAAGAATGAATACATCACCTTCCGACGCCTTCTGCCGCTATGCGATCCCCGGTTCTAAGTCAGATCTCTTCTGACAAGACCTGTGGTGACGTCAGAGGGGGGGCGTTCCCGGGCACTCGCGGTCATGTGACTGTGAGCAGCCAATCAGCGATGGGAACCGCCCCGGTAACGCCCCCTCTGACGTCATCACAGGTCCTGTCAGAAGAGATCTGACTTAGAACCGGGGATCGCACAGCGGCAGAAGGCGTCGGAAGGTGATGTATTCATTCTTTTTTATTTTTCACACTTTCTTTTATTTAATTTAGATTTCACAGTGTGTATTAATACACTGTGAAGTCTAATGGGGCGGTCACACATGTCACAGAGGGGAGGAGGAAGCAGGATTCTTCCTCCCCTCTGTGACATCACTGCGCTTTCTGGGGGAAAGAAAGCGCAGTGTATGGAAAGCCCCTGCGTATTTTGCTGCGCTTTTTTGCGCGGCCGAAAAACGCGGCAAAAGGCGCGCGCAAAAAAGCGCAGCAAAATACGCAAATGTGTGAACATAGCCTTAGTGCTTATAATAGCAAAAAAGGATAAGACACTATTGTGCTTTGTTTTCCCCTCTTTATTCTGTTTAGTGCTTAAATTCTGAAGACACACACATATATACATATACAGGGTAGGATGATGCCGTAAATACGATAGGAAATGTAAAGCAGAAAATAGTAGTTTTGGGAGGGGGAGAGCAGCGAGGGAGGTAAAACCAGATTACCGAGTATAAGGCACAGATTGTTGTATTGTTCTTTGATTAGTGGTTGGTTGAGACCTGAAATTTCCTCAATGAATGTAGAAAGACATAAATCCATGTGAGACATTCATTCCTGCTTTAAGTGTGTCAAAGTTCATTATCAGTTTATATTCCCACACTCTTCTGTCTCGCTGTGATCTGTAGTTACCTTTTTAGAACTAGTATTTTCATATCCAATATTGTGTGATCAAGCCTACAGAAATGTCTAGGCACATGTAAATCTGTCCTTTTTTCCTTTATTGACTGGTGATGAGAGTTCATCCTAGTTCTGAGTTGTTGCCCCTTCTCCCCTACATATAGATTCCTGCCCACACATTTAGTACACATACTTAAGTATACCACATTGCCTGTGGTGCAGATGACGTTACCTGGGATCTTGTCCTGATGTGAGCCAGCAATCTTTATCTTGTCCGTTGTTGGTATAAATGGACAGGTTTTGCACCTGTTCTGGTTGCAGGGAAAGGTTCCTGTTGCTGTTGGGGAGGACAGTGAGCTTCTGATAATGATGCTTTTTAGATTTGGGGGCTGCCTAAAACACAGAAGTAGGGGGGTCTAGAAATAATAGAATTATTCTTATCATTAATTCGGTTTCTAGGATACCTTCCACGACCGCATAGGAGGTTGCCTCTCCACGCCCTAATTGGGGACAGGAAGCACATGAGAGGTTAAAAGGCCCCTCCTACCTCCCACTAGCCAGTGTCTTACAAAGAACCATAGCATGAGAGTAACAACAGTACATAGTAAAACATTCCAAGAATAACAGGGAGGGAATTAAGTGCTGTTGTGGAAGGTATCCTAGAAACCGAATTAACGGTAAGAATAATTCTATTTTCTCTAGGAACCTTCCACGACAGCATAGGAGGTATACCAACGAATTAATACCTAGGGCGGGGACTATGGCCTGCAGGACCTTCCTGCCAAAAGCCAAATCCCTACTGGAAGCCAGGTCAACACAGTAGTGTTTCGTGAAGGAATGCAAGGACAACCAGGTAGCATCCTTGCAGATCTGCTCAGGAGAAGCCCCTGCCCGTCCACCTAGGAGAAAGCGGAAGACCAGGTGGAATGGGCAGGAAACCCAGAAGGTGCTTGCAGCTGCTGGCAAAGGTAGGACTCCGCAATGGCCTTCTTAATCCAGATGGCGATAGTACTCTTAGACATCTTCTTGCCCTTATGTGGAGCTAAGGGCTGGACAAAGAGATTGGGATTGATGCGCCAGGGCGCCGTCACGTCAAAGTAATGGAGCACTGTTCGTCGGACATCCAAAGCATGGAACTCTTCCTCCTTAGGGGTCCAAGGATGCTGACAGAAGGAAGGAAGAACAAGCGTCTGAGAGTGCTGGAAAATCTGAGACCACCTTGGGAAGAATCAAAGGATCCAGGTGAAGAACAAGGCAGTCATTCCGGACGGGAAGTGACAGAGCCTGGAGGGACAAAGCATGGAGGTCTGCCACGCAACGGGCAGACGTAATCGCCCCCAAGAACGCCAACTTGTGAGACAACCGACGTAGAACACCAGACGAGAGTGGTTCATATGGAGGCCGAGAAAGTCCCGTCACGACAATATTGAGGTCCCAGGAGCGAGCAAGGGACCTTAGTACGAGGACAAACATGGGTAGCGGACACCCTGAAGCGTCGAATTCACCAGTGATATGCCAAAGCAGCATCAATCCCGGAACTGTGAGCCAAAACCTGTACTTTCAGGGTGCTGGCACCGAGGTCCAAACAATTCTGAAGAAGATCCAGAATCTGGAAAATACTGGCTTGTAGCGGATCAGGATGGCTGGAGCCACACCAGAAGGAAAATTTCTTCCAAATCTTATTATAGATTGTGATAGTGACCGGTTTGCGGTTCATCTGTAAGGTGGCTTCCACGTTTTCAGACAGGCCATGAGCCCTCAGCACCCGGGCCTCAGAAGCCATGCAGCTAAGCGGAGCTTCTGCGAATCAGGATGGAACAGGGGACTCTTGAGACCTCAGGTTGAGATCCGGACTCAGGATGACCGCACCGTCGACTTTGAGTGCCACTATCAGATTGTAGCAACTCCTCTTCAGCCACAGCGGGGACACCAGGATAGTGGGGAGTCCATCTACCCTGATCTTCAGGGGTCTTGCGAGAAGGGGAATAGGAGGAAAGTGTAAGCCAGAGGAAAATCCTAAAGCTGGGAGAACTCATCCCCCCCAGCCTAGTCCCGATGGGTCAGGGAGAAAAATGTTGCGACCTTTCGACTTGCGCTGGAGTCAAATAGGTCGATCGCAGGAGTGCCCCATCGTGCGACCAGGGAGCAAAACACTGCGTTATCCAGACTCCCGGGTGGACATCCCACCGACTGAGAAAATCCTCCTGAAGGTACAGGGACCCCTTCAGGTGGGCGGCGTAGAGTGACAGTAGGAACTGTTCGGCCCAGAGTAACAGCCTGGACCTGGACATTGTGCCACCCTGGTGACGGAGGTGTGCCACAGTGGTGACATAGGCCGAGTATACAAGGACGTGAGATCCCTGGAGTTGAGAATGAGCAGTAAGAAGGGCCTCCTCTACTGCTAATTGGAGGACTGGAACTGATGGCGCGACTCCAGATGCCTTGGAGTGGGGTGCGACCCACCACAGCTTCCTCCCTACTCAGGCTGGCAGCCGTAGTAAGCGTTACAAGAGGAGTCTGAGCCCAGAACCCCCCCGCTGCAGATTGCAAAGGTCTAACCACCAGAGGAGAGACGGGGAGATGGGCCCAGGGAGGCGAACCCGTCAATTCAGGGTAGCCTGTCCCAACAAGACAGAACGTGTGCTTGTAGGACCAGAGAGTGAGCCTGAACCCACATGACAGATGGGATGCAGGACGTCATGGAACCCAGAGCCGACAGTGACGCTCGAAGGGTGGGAGACGCCTAACGCCGCAGGGATGAAATTTTGTTCAGAAGGGTCAATCTGTGGTCATCTGGGAGAATTGAAGCCAGCTGGTCGGAATCCAGCAACACCCCTAGAAGCCATCTCGTGGAGGAGGGTTGCAGCTGGGATTTCAGGAGGTTGGGGATCCAACCCAGGGACCAAATATGCAGGGACTCCTCCACACTGCTCCTGAGGGATTGAGGCGAAGGAGAAATGAGAAAGAAGTCGACCAGATAAGGCACCAAACAGATGTTGCGACCCCGAATGAAGGCCACGACCTCCGCCATGATTTTAGAGAAAATCCGGGGTGCCGAGGCAATCCCGAAGGGGAGAACGTTGAACTGAAGTGGAGGACTTCCCCCTTGTACAGGATGGTGAACTTGAGAAAGTTCCTGTGCCGAGGATGAATGGGCACAGGAAAATACGCGTCCTTCAAGGCTATTGTAGCAATCTGGTGGTGCAGCCCGAGCAATGGAATCGCAATTCGGACAAATAGCCGGTTATAATGACCAACCTCTTCCCCGTGGCTGGGAATAGAGGAGACGACATTGAAGTGAAGGAACTCCTGCACTTTTGAGTACAAGAGATCCTGGGCATCCTGAGAGGGCAGGGTAGTGACCCGGAGACCCGGGGGAGGAGGCGACTCGAACTCTATGAGGAGACCCTCGGAAATGATCTTCAGAATCCCCTGGCAATCGGTGATCTGCCGCCATTGGGGAAGGCCGAGAGTCGTCCCCTCACCGGGACCGAGAGACTGTCAGTTGGGGTGAGGTTGCTGCAGGGACGAGGATATACTTACCCCACCCCTTCAGACAACTCCACCTGCCTGCTTTTCCCTTGCCCTTGGGCTGTGAGGCCTGAGGCACCCAGGGATGAAAGGACCGCTTACACATGGATTACTGGCCTTTGTCCAGAATTTTGGCAAGCGCAGGGCCGAACATTAAGTCCCCCTTGAAAGGCAGAGAGCAGAGCCTCATTTTAGAAGTGGCTTCACCGCCACACCTCTAGCCACAATGCCCGTCTGGCGAAGTTTAGACAAGACCGAGGTTCTGGCCGCCAGCCAGACCGATTCAAGCTGAGAAATCAGTGAGGAAACAGGACGCCTGCCAGAGCAAAGGAGGTGAAGCGAGGAGCTCCTCTCTAGGGGTGCCCTGAGAAAGATGGGACTCCAAATGGTCCACCCACATCAGCAGTGACCTGGATACACAAGTGGAGGCGATGTTAGCCTGAATGGCGGAAGAGGACGCCTCCCATCAACGCTTCAGAAAAGATCTCAAGTTTTCGATCCATCTGATCCCGAAGCTGGGAAGTGTCCTCAAAGGGGAGGGCAGTCTTTTTTGCCACACGGACAACCTGCACAGCCACCCTGGGGACATCCCAGTGAATCTTATTGTCCTCAAGAGGGAACAACCACCAGGATCACACCTGGATCTGTTGTCAGGGAATTCCCACTCTTGTGAAATCAAATTCAAGATGGATTAGGAACCCGACAAGTTTGGCCGATTGAAGGCCAGCAAATATGTCATCCTGCACTAAAGGAAGGACCTGCTCCACATCCAATCCCATGGTGCTCCTAACAGCCCCAATCAGCTCCGCCATATCCTCAGAGGGGTAAAGGAAACATCTAAGGTCAGCCTGCTTGGAAGCTGAGACATCATCGGGGCCCTCAGAGTCTGAATCCCTGACATTTTCAGAGCCTGAAGGGCCAGCCTGGAATTTCCATTTCTCAGGAGGGGAAGGACCAGGAACAGGGGCAGACAAAGACAGGGAGTCAAGGGAAGCCTGAATCTCCTGCTGCACCATGGCACGTAAATCATCCACCAGGCTAGGGTATTCAGTTGGAACTATCTTGTCAGTACAGCCCTGGCAGAGCTTCTCATTCCACCCGGAGGGGAACGTCTTAGAACAGACAGGGCATTTTGCAGACTTCCCAGAACTTTCTTGGGGCCATCCTCAGAGAAGCACCCATCAGCCCTGCCTACTGGGCAGCACAAAGGACCCCCCCTGCACCCTACAGACACACTGTGGCTGGGGGAGCACTGGGCTCTGCAGATGCAGAGGAAGACTTGACTACAGGACAAACTACTTCTTACCGATGTCAGATGTCTTCTGGGCAACCTTACTGTCACGGGTGGCACGGATGACAGGGTGGAGGCCACGCGCAGACGATCCCAGCGTTTGGCCCACCAGCCATAATGGTGGAGGATGGTCCGTCTCTTTCAGGGGGCATTCACCTTCTGTGTAGATGGAGAGAAGGTGTGATGAGATCTCTCTATTATAGGGAGACGGCTGTGGAGGTCTTGTGCTCGGTCTGGTTTTATCCACCAATGTTGTAGGTCACTAGGACCCAGCAGATTCCTTCCACCTTTATAAGGAGGTTCATTACCTTTCCTCAGTGCAGGTGATATTTCCTTGTGGACTCTTTATCCTGGCTCCAGCAGAAGCTGAGGTTGTGAGCTTGCTGTGGTCTGCTGAAAGATAAGTGTTTCCTTTCCCCAAATGTCTGTCTTCCCTGGTGTTTGTCTTTAGTTAATAGTGGAGGGGTCTAGTGCACCTCTCCATCTGATCCTTAGATAAGGTAGTGCTAGGATCAGAGAGGGACGAGGTTCGTGGTCGGCGACAGTTGCGGAGACTGTATAGGGACGTAAGGGCAGACAGGGTCAGCCCTAGTAAGTCTAGGGGTCACCGTCTCCTTCTTGTGCCCTTAGCAGTAGGGACCCCTTATTCCCCCCCCCCGTCGTTATCCTACGCTGGGTGTCTTCCCCACTCCCAGCGTGACACTTACATTCCCAAGGCCTGCCCCCAGTGCTTCAAGGTTCCCTGCCTCCTGCAGCTGGTCCAGGCAGGCCCCAATCACGGCGGCGAGCTTGCACGCAGTCCCGCCGGTCGGAACCCGGAAGCGGTGCGCTCCCGCCAGATGAGTGCATGACCAGAAGTCCCGCCCCCGGCGTTACTTCCGGTCCCGCGGGCAGCATGCATCACAGGAGGTGGTCGGCGGGCTCAGCCCTAGGACGAGGCCGCCGGCCAGGGAGCCACCAGCCCGCTTCACCCCAGGAGGGGATCCGGAGAGCCAGGGCCCGGTCCCAGCCACTCCAGCAGGACACCACCGGGGTGAACTGAGAGACGGCCGGAGGAGGAGCAGGGGCCTGACCAACGCCGCCTGGCAGGCAAAAATCCACATAAAAAGGTATGCTGCAGCTTGCCGCCACCACAGCATAGGAGAAGAAAAACCTCTATCCATGCCCCATTGGGACAGTAAAGACACTGGCAAGTGGGAGGTGGGAGGGGCCTTTTAACATTTCATGTGCTTCCTGTCCCAATTAGGGCGTGGAGAGGCAACCTCCTATGCTGTCAGGGAAGGTTCCTAGAGAAAAAGATTTTAGTCGGGCATCCTTTTGTTGTAGTGGTTATAGTTTCCCAGTTATTTTCTTCTTTAGATTTGTAATGTAGGAGACGATTCCTTTATATTCTGGTGGCTCTTGTAATTTGGTTTTCAGTTGCTCTTGGATGGTAGCCCTGATTCAAAAAGGTCTTTCTGAGGCCCTCAAGGTGATTGTTTCTATCTGTAGGGTTGGAACATATCCAAATGTATCTGATGGCCTGGCTGTACACAATAGAGTTTATGTGTTTTGGATGAAAACTGTCAATTGGCTTCTGGTACAGGGATGTCTCTACCTCATTGTTCCATAGCTTGATGATGGTGTCCAGAAAGCTGATTTCAGTGCAGGAGTAGTTGAGTGTTAAGTTGATGGTGGGATGAAACTGATTAAAGTGTTCATGGAACGTCTTCAGCTGTTGCTCAGACTCCGTCCAGATGATTAAAATGTCATCGATATAACGGTAATAGGCCAAAGGCCTGATAGGACAGGAGGATAAAAAGTCACTTTCAAGTTTGGCCATGAAAAGATATGCATATTGTGGTGCCATTTTGCTTCCCATTGCTGTGCCAGTCTCCTGTAAATACAGTCATATGAAAACGTTTGGGCACCCCTATTAATCTTACTTTTTTTTTTTGTTTGTTTAAAATTGTTTTTTTGCAACAGCTATTTCAGTGTGATATATGTAATAACTGATGGACACAATAATAATTCAGGTTTGAAATGAGGTTTATTGTACTAACCAAAAATGTGAAATGTGCATTATTTCAAAATTTGACAGGTGCCAAAGTATGGGCACCCTTCTGATTTTCATGATTTGAATACTCCTAACTACTTTTTACTGACTTACTGAAGCACTAAATTGGTTTGGTAACCTCACTGAGCTTTGTACTACATAGCCCGGTATATCCAATCATGAGAAAAGCTATTTCAGGTGTCCACTTGCAAGTTGTTCTCCTAGTTGCACCTTCTCTGAGGAGAGGCATCATGGACTCCTCAAAACAGCTCTCAAATGATCTGAAATAAAAGATTGTTCAACATAGTTGTTCAGGGGCAGGATACAAAAAGCTGTCTCAGAGATTTAACCTGTCAGTTTCCACTGTGAGGAACATAGTAAGGAAATGGAAGACCACAGGGACAGTTCTTGTAAAGGCCAGAAGTGGCAGGCCAACAAAAATATCAGAAAGGCAGAGAAGAAGCATGGTGAGAACAGTCAAGAACAATCCACAGACCACCTCCAAAGACCTGCAGCATCATCTTGCTGCAGATGGTGTCACTGTGCATCGGTCAACAATACAGCGCACACTGCACAAGGAGAAGCTGTATGGGAGAGTGATGCAAAAGAAGCCGTTTCTGCATGCACACCACAAACAGAGTCGCCTGAGGTATGCTAAAGCACATTTGGACAAGCCAGTTTCATTTTGGAAGAAGGTCCTGTGGACTGATGAAACAAAGATTGAGTTGTTTGGTCATACAACAAGGCGTTATGCATGGTGCCACAAAAACACAGCATTCCAAGAAAAACACTTGCTACCCAGTGTCAAATTTGGGGGAGGGTCCATCATGCTTTAGGACTGTGTGGCCAATGACGGCACCAGGAATCTTGTTAAAGTTGAGGGTCGCATGGATTCCACTCAGTATCAGCAGATTCTTGAGAATAATGTTCAAGAATCAGTGTCAATGTTGAAGTTACGCCAGGGATGGCTCTTTCAGCAAGACAATGATCCAAAACACCGCTCCAAATCTACTCAGGCATTCATGCAGAGGAACAATTACAATGTTCTGGAATGGCCATCCCAGTCCCCAGACCTGAATATCATTGAACATCTGTGCGATGTTTTGAAGCGGGCTGTCCATGCTCAGCCACCATCAAATTTAACTGAACTGGAATTGTTTTGTAAAGAGGAATGGTCAAAAATACCTTCATCCAGGATCCAGGAACTCATTAACAGCTACAGGAAGCGACTAGAGGCTGTTATTTTTGCAAAAGGTGGATCTGCTAAATATTAATGTCACTTTTCTGTTGAGGTGCCCATACTTTTGCACCTGTCAATTTTCGAAATAATGCATATTTCACATTTTCGGTTAGTACAATAAACCTCATTTCAATCCTGAAATATTACTGTGTCCATCAGTTACTACATATATCACACTGAAATTGCTGTTGCAAAAAAACAATTTTATACAAAAAAAGAGTAAGATTAAGAGGGGTGCCCAAACGTTTTCATATGACTGTATATGTTTTCGTCATATGCAAAATAGTTGTGTGCGAGGATGAATTTTGTAAGCTTCACCACAGAATCAGCATCAATCCATGTGTTTTCCAGGAAGGTTTTGCAGGCATTTAATCCATAGTGGTGCGAGATATTGCTGTACAGAGATTCCACATCCATGGTGGTGAGGATTGTTCCTTCTGGTAGAGGACCTATTGCTGACAGTTTATTCAATAGGTTAGTTGTGTCCTGAATGTAGCGGGGTGTCTTTTTTACCAGGAGTTTGAGAACACCCTCTATCCACCCAGAAATTTGTTTGGTGAGGGTGCCCACACATGAAATGATTGGTCTTCCTGGATTTCCTGATTTGTGGATTTTGGGAACCATGTAAAAAGTGCCTATTCTTGGACTTTCTGGTATCGGGTCATCAGCTCTTAATGATATGTCAAGTAGACCAGAGATCAGCTTGTTTAATTCCTTGTGATTGTCCTGTGTGGGGTCAGACTCCAATTTCTTGTAGTAGTGTGTGTGTCCGTCAGTTGTCTGTTTGATTCCTTCAGGTAGTCAGATTTGTTGATCATAACTGTTGTACCACCCTTATCTGCAGGTCTGCAGAGACAATGACCTTGAGGGCCTCAGAAAGACCTTTTTGAATCAGGGCTACCATCCAAGAGCAATTGAAAACCAAATTACAAGAGCCACCGGAATATCAAGGAACCATCTACATTACAAATCTAAAGAAGAAAACAACTGGGTCCCTCTTGTGGTCACCAACAATCCAAATCTGGAGGTGTTAAAAGGAGCTGCACAGAAACTACAACCACTACGGTAGAAGGATGCCTGACTAAAATCAATATTTCCAGCCCCCCTTCCCCCCCCCCCCCACACACACACACTTCTGTGTTTTAGGCAGCCCCCAAATGTAAAAAGCATCATTGTCAGAAGCTCACTGTCCTCCCCAATAACAACTGGAACCTTTCACTGCAACGAGAACAGGTGCAAAAGCTGTCCATTTATAATGACAATGGACAAGATAAAGATTCCTGGCTCACATCAGGACAAGATCCCAGGTAACTTCAGCTGCAATGTGTTATACTTAATTATATGTACTAAATGTGTGAGCGGGAATCTATATATAAGGGAGACAGGGCAACAACTCAGAACTAGGATGAACTCTCATCGCCATACAATAAAGGAAAGAAGGACAGATTTACCTGTGCCTAGACATTTCTGTAGGCCTGATCACACAATATTGGACATGAAAATACTAATTCTAAAAGGTAACTTCAGATCACAGTGAGACTGAAGAGTGTGGGAATATAATCTGATAATGAACTTTGACACACTTAAGCAGGAATGAATGTCTCACATGGATATTTGTCTTTCTACATTTATTGAGGAATTTTCAGGTCTCAACCAACAAAGAACAATACAACAATCTGTACCTCTTATCTCAGAACTCTGATTGTTCCTCCCTAGCTGCTCTCCCCTCCGAAGGCAGACTACTATTTTCTGCTTTACATCACCTGTTGTATTTACTGTATCTTCCTACCCTGTATATGTATATATGTGTGTGTCTTCAGAATTTGTGTCATTATTATCCTGATAAAGAGGCCAAAGAGCAGGGGTGGGGAACCTCAGGCCCTAGGGCCACATGCGGCCCTCGGTGACCTTTTCTGCAGCCCCCGGGCATATTCTTGGGGACCGCAGTGCTTGAGCTGGCAGCTACGTTTTGCCAACTGACTGCCCTTTAAATCCAGCTCCTCAGTGATCTCTATGCCCAAGCCTCAGCCGCCCCTGTAATGTATATGCCCCCAGTCTCCTATGATTTCTAGAGCTCTAGCAAACCTGGAAAAGAACTTGAGAAGCAACATGACCAATATCACCTGACATCACCTAACATCACAGCCACGCCAAAGAGAAACAGCTCCAGCCACCACAGAAGGGGGAGATGATTGTTAAACCAAATATATTACGGTACTTTTTAAGTTAATAGTTTTGTGCGGCCCCCAAAGAATGGTAACAATTTCCAAATGGCCCCCTGTAGAAAAAAGTTTCCCACCCCTGTCATAGAGTCTTGAAAGCTTGCTTTTTCTTACCATCTTTTCAGTTCACCATTAAAAAATATCAACCGCTGAGGACTCTCAGATTCTAATATTTTTCTATCTACTGCTTAACACGGTACAAACATTTTTTAACTTATCAAAATAGGGTTTGGATGGAGTTTTTCATTGGTCAAAAGGGATTGAGTTGTAACATTAGCTGGTGTCTAACTGCGCAGTGCCAGTGCTGTTTGGTTATCGTTACCATCACTGGCTTCAGTAATGGCCCAGGAGAGAATCATAGCTGATATCCGAAATAGGAAAATAATGGGGAGATTCCGAGCTCCATAGAA
This sequence comes from Allobates femoralis, assembly GCA_033576535.1. Taxonomy (NCBI): domain Eukaryota; kingdom Metazoa; phylum Chordata; class Amphibia; order Anura; family Aromobatidae; genus Allobates; species Allobates femoralis. The sequence goes on from JARQOC010000002.1 coordinate 419,844,441, forward strand.
CTGTCAAAAAGCTGAATTTTATTTTTAAATACAATATGTCACTATTCATGCTGCCAAAAACTCAAGCAGCATGAATCAGAACCTAGTTGCATGATTGCAGACATGTATTTTTACTCTGAAATAGAAAACATAGTTTGACGAGCAGACCAGGCACTATAGGGAAAGCCAAGTGCCTGCGCTGCCCCTGGCTAATGTCTTCCTTGCACTGCTCTATATGATTGATGGATCTCTTCCTATGTACACTACTGTTCAAAAGTTTGGGGTCGTTTAGGAATTTCCTTATTTTTGAAAGAAAAGCACTTTTTTTTTTCAATGAAGCTAACATTAAATGAATCAAATAAACTCTATATATTGTTAATGTGGTAAATGACTATTCTAGCTGCAAACGTCTGGTTTTTAATGCATATCTACATAGGTTTATTGAGGCCCATTTTCAACAACCACCACTCCAGTGTTTTAATGGTACATTGTGTTTGCTAACAGTGTAAGAAGGCTAATGGATGTACAGAAAACCCTTGTACAAGTATGTTAGCACAGCTGAAAACAGTTTGGCTGATTAGAGAAGCTATAAAATTGACCTTCCTTTGAGCTAGTTGAGAATCTGGAGCATTACATTTGTTTGTTCTATGAAACTCTCAAAATGGCCAGAAAAAGAGAACTTTCATGTGAAACTCGACAGTCTATTCTGGTTCTTAGAAATTAAGGCTATTCCATGCGAATAATTGCCAAGAAACTGAAGATTTCCTACAACAGTGTGTCCTACTCCCTTCAGAGGAGAGCACAAACAGGCTCTAACCAGAGTAGAAAGAGAAGTGGGAGGCCTCGCTGCACAACTGAGCAACAAGTCAAGTACATTAGAGTCTCTAGTTTGAGAAATCGACACTTCACAGCTCCTCAACTGGCAGCTTCATTAAATAGTACCTGCAAAATGTCAGTGTCAACATCTACAGTGAATAGGCGACTCCAGGATGCTGTCCTTCAGGGCAAAGTGGCTAAGAAAAAGCCATATCTGAGACTGGCTAATAAAAGGAAAAGATTAATATGGGCAAAAGAACACAGACATTGGACAGAGGAAGATTAGAACAAAGTTTTATGGACAGACAAATCAAAGTTTGAGGTGTTTCGATCACAAAGAAGAACATTTGTGAGACGCAGAACTGAAAAGATGCTGGAAGAGTGCCTGACGCCACCTGTCAAGCATGGTGGAGGTAATGTGATGGTCTGGGATTGCTTTGGTGCTGGTAAAGTGGGAGATTTGTACAAGGTAAAAGGGATTTTGAATAAGGAAGGCTATCACTCCATTTTGCAACGCCGTGCCATGCTGTAATTGCTGCAAAGTGAGCATTCTTTGATGAAAGCAAAGTTTCAAGGAGAAAATTATTATTTCAAATAAAAATCATTATTTCTAACCTTATCAATGTCTGGACTATATTTTCTATTCATTTTGCAACTCATTTGATTAATAAAAGTATGAGTTTTCATAAACATAAAATTGTCTGGGTGACCCCAAACTTTTGAACAGTAGTGTACACACATGAGAGATACATATTTCAATCAACCACAGCAGTGTCAGGAGAAGTCGACCAGGCACAGCGCTGGACTAGTTCCATCTCATAGTCCTGGCCAACCTATGTTTTCAATGAAATGCCGTAGATGTTCAGACAAAAAATATACCAGGCTGCAATTGTGTGCTTTAGGCAGCATGAATTAAGTGACAAGTTCTGTTTAAAGGCCAACTCTCAAGTTATTAAATTGTTTTCATTATTTATCATGAGAATAAGCAAGTTTGCAATTGACCTGCTTTTTTATTTGCTAAGGTTCTCCTGCAGTGAAGGCTTTTATGTTTCATAGTTTACAGCTAGATTCCATGGAACTCTGCCACTAATGTATTGTCCGAACCTGGCCAAGAGTGTGCAATAGTTACATTCGAAGAGAGGGCTTAACTCCTAAAATAGTAGTTGGCTCTCTCAAGGCAATTGATTTCTATTCAGCAGTTAACTGTCCACCTTCCTTCTAGTGAGACCCGCATGCTCAGTAGGCATAACGGATCCATGTTTTACTGCATCCGGCACCCATTGACTTCTATTATAATGGATGCCAGATCATACAAGATCCGGCTGGATATGGATTTTTAAATGGTTCATAAAATGTTGCATGCAATGATTTTTGTACTCGTTAAAAACGGGATCCGGTAGCAACCTGATGCAACACGATGCTACAGGACACCATTAAAGTAAATGGGCAAAAACCGGTGCCTGTCAGGATCCTGTTTTTGCTGAGAGGAGAGGAGCATGGGGGTTCAAGAGAAAAGAGGAGCAGCAGGAGGGACAGAGGAGAGGGGACGAGGGTGCAGGAGGACAGAGAAGCAGCAGGAGGGACAGAGCAGAGGAGGACAGGGGTGCAGGAGGACAGAAGAGCAGCAGGAGGAACAGGAGATCATCAAAGGTCAGTGATAGGAGCCTGCACTTTAGGATTGAGAAGAGAGTGAAAGGTGTCAAAGAATTTTGTTTGGATTGTTAGCTAGTGAGGAGATCAAGGAGGTGAGGTAGGTCTGTTTGGCGAAATGAAGGGCAGAGTTATAGGTTCTTAGCATAAATTTATAGAGACAAAAATCTGCATCTTAAGACAAAATACTCACCAAAAAAGATGTAATGCTAATTATGCGTTTGTTGGTGTGTATTTGGTGCAGATTTTTGTCCTGTGTGGGTCATTTAATGTGGCACCTAAGAAACAGGGCTTGTGCCCTATGTTAATGTGTGTAAATGTGATAAAAATGTATTGGGACCATCTATATAATTTGTGGGAACGTGGTGAGGGGCTACATGATTGTGTAAAAGCTACTAAGTTATTATAATCACTGTTTAAAGTCCCGTCAGCTTTTGCAACCAAGCGAGGACTTCTCTACTTCTTCTACGCAATTTGCATATGACAGCACGTTTTGCCTATTCTGAAAGTTCTCAACACACTGAATTGTCCAAAGCGGCATAGGAGGAGCTACAATCATGTAGCCCTTCACCAGGTCCCCACAACTTATATACATGCTCCCAATAAATTTTAATCACATTTACACACATTAACATAGGGCACAAGCCATTTAAGAGGCGGGGTCTCGCCCTGGGCGATATAGAGACGGGGAATTGGAGAATTTAGTGCAGGAAAACCCAAAGCAAGAATTGACATGCTGCAGATTTTCCTGCACTATAAAACACAGCATGTCCGCTGCAGAAAAAAAAGGCATCATTAGAACAGGAGTTAGCAAAACCCATAAAGAAACACAAGCGAGCGGGGTGCAACTGCCCGGAACCACAATAAGGTAGAGGTGCAGTGTCACACAAAAGCGAAGAATGTGTCAAAAAAAGAGGGGAGAAAAGGACTTCTGTACTGGAGGTGCATACTGTTTATTGGTGAAAAACAGTATCTTTATTGAGTGATCAACCTGAAAAAACACTATAGACAAAAATACATAAAAACTAGGGATGTTCGAATCTACTCGCTAGGACTCGTTACTCGGCGAGTAGTAAGGGACTCGCAGGACTCGGTACTCTGCGAGTTTCCCAGTGATTACTCGCACGAGTCCAATGCAAATCAATATCAATCCTAGTTTTGTCAGAAACGCTGACAAAACTAGGATTGCCATTGTTTGCATTAGACTCGGCTACTGTGCCAGTGATAGCAGGGAAACTCGCAAAGTAACTGCTGCTTCTTTGCGAGTCGAGTCCAGCTGTCTTCTCTGTGCAGCTCCAGGGTCCTAGAGCCCGCCTGCTCACAGAGATGATGTAGCAGTGCTGAGATTGTTCTCAGTCTGCTCATTCCCTGTGCATAGACATCTATATTTATGCACAGGGGATGTAGCAGAGAGGACATCGCGTTTTGGACTACATCGGACAGAAGAGGATTTTTTTAATTAAAGATGGAGTCCCTAATGGCTTTTTTTTTTATTTCAAATAAAAATTTTTCTCTGTGTTGTGTTTTTTTAACCCTTTATTGGAGATTCTTAGTGGCTGGGTCAAACGTGGCCTGACATTAAGAATCTCGGGCTTAATACCAGCTTGTATAACAAAGCTGGTATTAACCCCTTTATTACCCAGCATGCCACTGCCACCAGGGCCACTGGAAGAGCGGGGTTCAGCGCCAGAGGATGGCGCTTCAATGAACGCGCCATCTTCTGGGGCGGCTGCGGGCTGCAATTTGCAGCGGGGGGTGCCCAGTCTTACACAAACTAATTTTGAGAGAACGGGATCCTATCCTCCCTCCCTGTTGTATAGATCCCTCACCTTCCTCCCCCTTCCCCCCCCCCCTTCCCCTCCCCCCTCCTTTTCTTCCTGTCTAAGTTCACCTCAAAACCTAAAATAATTTCCATTTATTCTTATCTGTTGCATCTATATAATAAATTCTATATATGATTTCTCATTTATTTACAATTTCCAATTTGTTCAGGATCACAATCCATTAACAATAAGTTAATACGATTTTTAGCTTTTACATAATGTATTCTAAAGATATTTTTCTGTTCTTTCCAAGAATACTATACTTATTATGTTATTTAAAAATCAATAAAAATTCATTTGAACAACACAGATAGAAAAAGGGGCGACCGACCCCCTCCAATCACTCCTTTTGATTACAGACCTAATACCCTATCTTTTAAGCAGGTCCAAAGGACGCCAGCCCGGGGTAATCTAACCGAAATCTCTATCCACCCCCGGCAATGTTTTCGACTGATTCAGCTTGCCCCCGTTTATGTGTATTTATTGCGCTCCAAAATAATTATATAGTTGAATTAATGCACAAATCTCTTCTTTTCTCGCAGGTCCCTAATCAAGCCCAGTGCTGGGTTGATTACCTACACACAATATAAAGCATCCTTGCCAATTGCCAATCCTTCCCCAGTCATCTGACACACATCTCCTACATGTCTCAGATGCACGTCATGGGGCACACTCACTCCTCTCACCCCTGTATGAATTCAAAACAACACTCCGGAATGCTTGTAGTTAAGCAGGACCAAAGCATATGAATAGTGTCCGCATCCTCAACACCGAGACAACCGAGAGCCTCCCTCCAATCCACCTACACATACATACTTGGGCCCTATACACTGGATGTATGTATTGTGACATTCTTCTGGATCGCTCTTGAAGATCTTTGGGATATACTTCAAAATTATCCCCCGTTGGTGGGCTGGATATGGTCCTAGGTCTTCAGAACATTTCAGTTTAGGTATCAGTGATGTCTTTCCAAGAAAGTCCCCAAAATCCCTGATACAATAAGGAAATGAGCCCCCTTGTCCTCTTTGTGACCCAATGACATTATCATGTTGAGTCGGCCCTGAACAGAATCGGTGACCTTCTATTTTGTTTAGAGAATGCATGTTGCAAGCTGCAGATATTTGGTAGAGCATCGTGCGCTCTAAGAAAATTCCTTCCCAGCTTCTGCGGAAACAACCATATTTCCAATCCTCCGCTGACCTATCGTTCTGCTGATGAACATCTCTGGCAACCTGTAGTCAAGCAATTGGGTGGTATAACTAGTGAACCCTACAACCCCTCTCCGACCGATTAATCTTCTGCCATACTTTCCATGGTAGTTTTTATGGGATTCACCGGAATTTGCCTGCCTGCAGGCATAAGCCCCACACGGACCGTTCCCCACCATATGCCTAAGGAATCCTACCAACAAGCTGTCCAAAAGCTGTCCCCTACATCCTGCTAAATGTGTCCTGAAGCAATATAGTAGACCATGGTTTTGGGACCACCAGACCCCCAGCATCCTATGCACGCTCAGATATTCCAGATTTATACGTGGGCTGTTTACCCTCTAAGTAAAGCTCTGAAGATGGCTTTATTTTTATAGAATTTATAAGAGTTTTGTGCAACCACACGGACCATTGTACAGACATAGAGACTAGGGGCATAATGATCAATTTTAAGGCAGGTTTTGCTCTTCCTATCACTGACCGGATAGTGTACTCCCTCAGGCCAATTTTTTGCTTATGTACCCAGCAAGAAGTCAGTTCTATATTCATAGTCATCTAGATTAAGCCGATATTTGAATTCCAAATAACAGAATCCCGAACTACTGTATGAGAATCATGATTCCTTTTCTACAACCATCGCCCGAGTCAGCGGAGTAACATTATTTGTCCCAAATGATGAAAAGCCGACACAGCACCATAAACCTCCTACCACCCTCATAACGTGGTCATCCACTAGCTGCCTGCATCTCCCAAAAACAGGGGCATTCATTCTGCATTAAAGCACCCCTTTTCTCATGCATCCCATATTCAAATACCCTTATGTTCTTGATCCCGTCTTATGACTGCCCCAGCAGCTCGATGGCAATGACAACAAAGAGAAACAAAGGGTATCCATGTCTTGTTCCCAGAAAAAGGGGAAATCTCAGCTGCCCTTTACCCGTAGTCAAGCTCTAGGCAGCATCTAACCGTGGCCCCATCCAATAAATTTTTTTCCCCAAGCCCAATGTCACGTTCCCCTACTGACGGACCCCACACGTGGACCACTACCGCGTATGCGGAGGCTGATACCGGGATATAGAGAGATCGCGACAGTCAGTAGAGTCAACAGTTATGAACAACACAAGAACCCAGGCCCCAGGGAGGCACACGGCCACAGCACCGAAACACACCGAAGGAGGCCTCGAGCGCTTGATCCTATACAGGATACCCCGGTACCAACCTCAGAAACAATGAAGCGACACGGGTGTATTAAACGACCCAAGCAAACGTGGTAACAACACACAGCGGGTATAAGATAGTACACGAGAACCGAACCACTGAAATCTGGAGCAGGACCTGAATCAGCAATTTCAGCTTGAAAGATCCAGGTGGAAGCCCAGAACCACGGGAGTCAGCAAGGACCGGCTGGTGAGAGCTGCAGGTAGTACACCAAAATCAGATTAAGCAAAAGAAGGAACAACCCTGACCAGACCAAATAGCAACCACTAGGTAGAAGTGCCGTGGCAAAGACTGACAGGAAACAGAAGCTTAATATTTCCAGCAGGGCACTCCTGATTGGCAGACACAGAACTTGTGATTGCTGAGGGGAGGAGCATGTCCCTGCAGCTTCTTCCAGCATTCACTGATTGAGATGGAGTTCAATGCGCTCAAGCATATCCCCGGAGTGGAAAGAAGCGGCGCTATTCAAGCAAGGGGCTGGAGCCCTGCGGCAGACCCCCCATGGTACACCATGACAACGCTTGTGCCCGAAGAACCCAGCCACACTGGTAAAGGCTTTGCCAGCGTCTAATGAGTAGGAGGCCCTGTCCCCAGCATTTGTCTGCCCTAGTTTGCATATTAAGAAATATCTTATGGGGGCTGGTGAACTGACTACATGAAACCTCCTGACACAGTGATGATGAGAAGTAAGGACACCGGCCAATCTATTGCCATCATTTTAGCCAAAAACTTAGCATCTACTGTCAAGAGGGAGATCGGCGATATGGGCCATGCAGTGATCCTGCCAATAATCGCCTACAGCATGGACCGTTGCAACTCCCCCTCTCCAACCCCTGCATTATATACATGCAGCAAGTTCGACAGCAAGGCCCCCTAAATTGCTTATATTCGTCTCCCAGTCGCCATCTATCCCCGGGGGTTTTTCATAGCCATGACGCTAAAGCATCTCCAGCTCCTCTGTCAAATGGCCATGCAACAACTCCCCTAATTCAGAGACAACTGTGGAGCCGAACTCTAGGTAAAAAATCTTCACTCCTCCTCACCCGAACTCATTTGTTTATCTTACACTTTATATAATCAATCAACACTATCATATGTCCCGTTAGTGTTATGCACCTCCCTTCCATTATTGTCTTTTATAGCTTAGTATAAAAAGCTTTCTCTGTGCAAACAGCACCAAGCCAGGAGATTCAGCCTCTTTCCCTCTCCCCCATAATACGTAATATTTGAAGATCGAACCGTAAGAGGAAGTTCCAAAGACATATTTAGTGACGCTACTTAGCTCTTAAGTCTCTCCTGAAGCCATGTGGAAGGGCACAAACTATGGCGCTTCTGACCCTCGCAGCTCCCTAAGAGCACGAACTCTTTTCCTTAGCTGCTGCCCTGACCCGGGAGATCACATAATACATACCTAAAATGACTTTATAGCTTACCAAATCGTGCCAATATCCACCAACCACTATAATCAGAAAGTGTCCTCCAGTTTCCACGCAGTCTTTCCCTGGATCTGTATGCTGCTCCAAAAAAAGGTTCAATTTCCTACAGGTCTGACTGGGCAGAGACATCTCATCTTGAAGTGTCACATACATAGGGGAATGGTCAGAAACTGTTCTGATTAGTTACTTGAACCTCCTCCAACCAGTCCAACACCCCTATTGCTAATCTATTCTGGTAATGAAAAATGACTGTTTACCTATATCAGTTTTCTGAAACTGTGAGGCTGACTTACAGAGATGTCCCCTCGCTTGTTGAATGCGGCGAAGAGGCAGTTTTCTTAGAAGTAATTATATGCTTGCACATCCTTACTACGGCTAAAGGTATTTACCGTAGCTAAAAATAACACTACTCCAGTGTTTATTTGTTTTTTATTTCATCTGGAGGGTCTTTTTAAATCCAATACCCTGCCCCTGCGTAGATTCATCGCCCCTCTGCCCTTCGGTTATCCGCACTTAGCGCTGTTTTATCTCGGGCAATTTAGCCCTTTCGGGAGCTTCCATATTTCAATGGAGCTTTGCTGTGGTAACATTGCATAGCAACTCTGAGAACCTTTTTCTGCTCACAGCTGCATTTTTTGTTTTTTTTTACATATAGTCTTCGGACCGAGACCTTACCTGAACCTTGAGTCAAACTGAGACTTTTAATGTAAACTGCCGTTTACATTTTCTATTTAATTCAATGGCAGAACTAGTGATTGTAATAAACTTAAATTTCTTCATTAATAAAATCGAATGAAAACAATTCATAAACCTTCCACAGTATCCCACTATACTGGTGTGAAGCTCATTCTCTGAGAGATCATCTTCACACTGAATATGGCACTACGTGAGGGCGTGCTACACTGTGGTCGACAGCTATCAATTAACAACATAACCCCTCACAGCGTTGGCTGACAGGGTGACTCCCTGTCCCGAGGTAATCTCCAAATCCACAGTCTCTGCGTGCAGATTTTGAGGTGTTACTTATCATGAACTAGTGAGAGGACACAGAGAAACGGATGTGATTGCAGAGATAAAAATCACAGGAGCTGATGAACTTACACCGACAACTGTGTTTGAGGTAAACTGAATACATAACTGAGCTCCTGATACCCAGCTGTATAGGTTATCTTCAGCGTCACTCTTATGTCTGGTTGTTAAACACATAGGGACATTTGTGGAAGTTTATGAATGGTTTTTATTCCAGATTGCGCTTATAAAGTATGTTGAAAGTTTATTAAAATAATTTGCTCTACAATTATTATTAAATGAAAATTTAAACTGCTGTTATCTATAAAGTCAGGAAAGTGCTAGGAAGCTGGGGACTGTAAATAAACAAAACATGATTAAAGATACGAATTATTACCGGGGTCCAGGCGCTGTACTTCGGACACTCATTATCTTCCTTTTTATGGACTGCACGGTAGATGCTACAATGTTGGCCTGCTTCCAGTGACTGCCCCTCCATCAGCCTATCTTTGGATCCCCACGCTCTGGGACAGTACCTGGATGGCTGATGCGCCCTTGCCATGGGCCAGCTCTCGGCCTGCCATAGCCATCAAACCTGACGTCCTAGCAGTGTAAAAAAAAATGTCAGAGATTCGCTATAGTTGATTCTCATTCAGATTAAACCAACAGCTTTGGGCTGCCACCGCTGACTGCCCTGCTTAACCTTCTGGCAATTAAAATACAGAAGTCCATTAATTTAAAAAAAAAAAAAAAGTGTGGGGCGTTTTGCCCTATCTTGATTGCTAGCCAAGATAAAAAACCGACATTGGAACTGTATTCTCACATGGTGAGTCGCATGTTATCGGCGAGAACTGTGAGTGGTGTCCATTTTTGTGGAATCTGAGTTGGATCCGGTATAAAATAGATCGACTCTGCTCTTAAAATATATAATAATTAGGTACAGTTTGTAGTTTTTTTTATTGCACAATTTCTGAATATTATTTCTACTAAGTACTTGATATTGATCAAATAATGGTTAAAACCTATTTCACCATTGTGATACAATAAATTAGTCACTTAAACAGGAACCCATGTATAAAAAGTAGAAGTCCGTGTCAGACTTGGTATGCTTAACGACTTCACAGTCCTGTTATTGGCCCACCAGGCTTGATGATAGCTTCAGCAGTCACCACAGAAATTGCTTTATTCTTTAGAAGCCCAGTCCTGACAAGCTTGCCCGCTCTTACCCGATGCCCTAGTACGTGGCATCGTGATAGAAGTTTTAATACAGCTGAGTATGAAAGCCCTTGTCATTAGCCCTAAATTGATAATGTTTTCTATCTCTTACACCTGCTTATTATGAATCTAGTCAGATAATCGATTAATAAAGCAAAACACACGACCTCTCCCCCCCCCCCTTTTTTTTATTTTAAATATTCAGACAACCATCTTTTCAATTTATTACCCCAACATACCCTCTGAGATAATCCACACTGATGTCCCCACTCACCTCCCTCAGCTCTGCTGCATCAAAGATTGCACAAGGGAACAAACATACCTCGCTGTTAATCTTTGCGGTCACAATGACTGCCACGGGACGTTGAAACGTCACTCACTGATCAGTGAGGGCTCCCCAGCTGCCTGCATGAAATTACACTTGTTTACAGAGCGAGTTGCCTTTCGTGGCGTATCATAGGTGGATTATCGTTGAGTTCGAGGGCAAGTAAAATAGGCTGGCGGCCGATTTATTTTCAAATTACAATTGCTATGGTGGGTTTAATTATTCCTCACAGTGAAAGAGGCCACTTTGTTTTTGGTTTTTTTTTCACTCATAAAGGCAGAGAAAAAACAGCGGTCAGGGTTTTGATGTTTTTTATTAAATCTGCTTTGTAGACATCACACATGTAAGCTTGTACCACAAAACTAACAGCAGAGCTTAAAAACACTACAAATAAGCATCAAATTTCGAGTAGAAGGTAGAGGGGAAAAAAACACCACCAAAAATCACAGTGTAACAACCCTAAAACTCAATCTCTTTACTGTCCTGCCATGTCTCATTTCTCCACTCCAGTCAGAAAGATTTCCGATATAAGAAGCTCACATATAATCACTCTTTTAATAATTTGCACCTAGAAAAATTGTAGCTTTTTTGCACACTCTACTTTGTTTTCCTAGCATCGCTGAGAAATCAGATGTTGCTCTGATGAAAACGAGGGATGCCCGCCCTCTCCCCCATTGTTTCAGCTCTCTGCTACACCTGTATTCGAAAGGCCCTTACAAGTCAACCTGCCGAATCTGCTTTTTTTTGTTTTGCCGATGTGTTGTATTTCAAATCCTATTTCATAATTAGGCATGACTAATTTATAAATAAATAATCTGACAATCGCAAACATCCAATTTCAGTTGTTCCAGACTGATCAGTTAGAATACAGAAATAAAAGAAATATAACATAGGGAAAAGTGTTTGCCCCCTTCTGGGTGCCTTAAGCTGCATTTTGTCACTTTGAAGTCAACCCCAGTTTACTTTTTATTTAAGGATAATGGATGTACAAGTATATAATAACTTTCAATTATAACTCATAAGTGAGAAAAATCTGGATGAAAAACCTCTCAAAACCCTTCCAGAAGATTTCACCACTACGACCCACACGCCACAGCGATCTGTGTATCTGCAGTGTTGTGCTGAGGGCAAGGATAGTAAAGTGAACTCAGTGACCACAGGGTGTAGTGGTCGCTGAATACCCGATACAGCAAGAGCCTGGGATGACTTCAGTAAACCACCAGGATGGTTATTTAAGTAAGTTAAAACAAGAAGGAAATGTCTGAGGGGGTAAGGACCCTCTGGATCAGACACCACAGACTCTTCTAGGAGCAACCCAGAAACCCCCTATACAGGATATCACGGCACAGCCAAACGTCTAAATCTGCAAATCCAGGACCACAGGGACTTATACAGACTGTGGATCAGAAATTAAGAGACTGAGGAACACGCTCTCAGTGGGAAGCTCCGTACCAATCCTGGAGAAGCTGATCTAAGCCGTAAGGATTCAAAATGGCTGTGCAATCCAGGAGGGCATGTACTGACTGCCAGTGGAATCCGAAGTATCCAGGATTTCGTGAGCGACAGACAGCCAGCAGAGGAGTCCGGGAGAGAGAAAAGTTAAGTAGTACGCAGATAAGGATAAACAACGGAGCAGAGCGATGGAAAGAGTCAATAAGATCACAGAGCTGTGTGCCGACAGCCTGGGGCTCTCTTTGCTGAGGTAAACCAGCAAACACAAGATCAGAGTTAGCCACACTACTCAGGCAACCTATAGGCCCGCCACTCCACCCATATAAACCATGAATCGGTGGTCTGAAGAAGATTTCCCTTACAACTAGATAATGTCGTTTAGAATTACCTTGGGGTAACTTCTTCTGAATTTTTTTGAAAGGTATTTCTTCCGAATTCACTGCTAAGTATTTTTTGGGAAAATTCATTAGAATCACTGCTATACATTACTTCGAAAATTAAAATAAATGGCGGTTTACATATTTAAATGTGTCAGATTCACCAACCAAATCTAAATGTTGGCAAAGATAACACATTAAACACAGAAATCAGTTTTAATTGAAGGCCCTTTTATTAAGAGGAAAATAAATCCATAACCTGTAAAAGCCTGTGTGAAAGACAATGCCCCCCTTCCCTTAAAACCTAAAGTGAACTGTCACATCTTTTGGGACTGATTTTAATTTTCCCTACCACACCCAGCCTGATCATTTTCCTCACCTGTTCTCAACAAGAAGTCACATAAATAGAACCTCCTACAAAGTGAAGTAACCGAAAATTTCACTGATACTTATACATCCATCTATTCAAAGAAATGCTGCTGGACTCCGACCTAACTCCATACCTTGTATATAAGCTGATGGGCAAGTTTGGTTTGTAGTTTTGTGCTCAGACAAGTAATAAGAGTATTGAATTCTGCCCCAGCTATACTGCCCTTATATCAGTACTCACTACACTAGAATGCACATTTAACCCTATTCAGATCTGGACCTGCCGTACATCTTTGGTCCACCTACCGCCCTTTATGCGAACTCCCATCATTCCTGCACATTGCCGGATCTCATCAGCTACGTGCCGCTTAACAACCAAGCGGATCAGTGTTCCTCCAGCCACTGTTTATCCTTTAGAGCACACTGTTTGAACCAATGACAAGCGCATTCCAAAATAGAGCGCGAGGATCGCGCTATTCCTCGCCGACATTGCGATCCTGTATAGCGATGATGGGTATTGTCATGACCGAAGTAATGTGAGAAAACCCTAACGCTGACAGACTCTTTCCCTAGATGACTGTGAAGACATAACACAACAGAAAGTGATCAGTGTTGCGGTTAAGATGTGATCATCATGCTCTGTACAAACAAGCTATAAGATTGTCAGGGTGAGCCGCCTAAGACAAAGTTAAAGTAAAAGAAAAAAACAAGGTTCAAATAAACCCCCCCCCCCTGTTTTTGCCCCATTGAAATAAAAAGTAAGAAGACAAACAGAACACATATATAAAATCACTCAGAGCTGTTAACTCGCGTAATAGGAGAGAAGTCCAAACGACTAAATTAGGCTCTTTCACAGATCAGCGTTTTTTTCATATGCAGCAAATCCGGCAGATTTACCGTATCTGGTCCGCCGAAATGGTGGCACTTTTTGCGGCACACTTATGGTAAGCCCCATCTTGTCTATGGGGCTTGTGGCAGTCCCGCAAGTCGTATTGGCCGTTGATCCGCAGTTGCAGTTTTATTATTTTTTTTTTTTTTATGAAAAAAAAAACCCTGGTCTGCAGCGTTTTTTTTTCGCGGCCACAAGTGTCCGAACCGCGGCAATGCTGCACCGCAGCAAGCTCCATTAAAAACAAAAGTTGGCCAAAAAACAAAACAGGGGCCTACCTGTAAGTGCAGCCGTTAGCGGCAGATGTGTAAATCTGCTGCTATTTGAAAAAACCGCCTGATCTAAAGGGGCCTTTAAGTTTTTTTTTTTTTTTTTGGTCGTGCAACATTTGCAATAAAATGCAATAACAGGAAATCAAAATGCACATCTACTCATAAATTGTATAATAAAAAACGTCAGCTCAAGTGCAAAAAAAAAAAAAATTGAAGCCTCACACAGCCCCAGACCTGAAAAATGAAACCCGAGGTCAAAGGAAAAAGGTGCCCAAAAGCTAAATTCTTTTTTTTTTTTTTAAAAAGTATTACCTTTTTTTTTTAAAAAACCACTTTAGATAACATTAGGTGCCTTAGGGTACCGGTACACTCCACAACATTGTCATGCAATTTCACTTGCTATTTGCGGTTACAGTGAAATCATGGACTTATTGTTCATTTGTTGCCATGTACAAATTATACAATGTGTCCTGATTTCACTGCAACCATACGTTGCAATGAAATTGCATTGCATCGTAAAGGTACCCTTAGGCGCTTTACACACACCAACTCCTGTTCCAACCTCTGAAGAGATGCTCTGTTGCATGGAAATTCATGACACATTGCTCCATGTTGTACAAACAGCCACAAAATGTAACAATGTGTTTCCATATTCACTGCAACCAGAAAATCTGCTAACAATAGCTGCACAGATATCTTGTGATAAAGATGCCTTTACACACAGAACCAATTGCTTGCAACTACACTGGTTGCAGTGAAATCATCGGACACATTAATTCCATTTGTATAAGGCAACAAAATTAGAACATGTGTCATATTTCTCTGCAACCAGCGATTTGCAAGCAATTTATCTCTGTGTGTAAAAGTACCCTAAAAGATACATGCTTGGTTATCTACAATTCGTACTGACTGAGGCAGACATACCAACATGTCAGCTTTAGCATATAGTGAAGCATGATGAATAAAATAACTGTGTACTTGCACTTTTTCTGTAATTTCCACCGCCCACTGGAATTTTTCCCATCTCCAGTACACGTAAATTTTAAAAAAAAAAATGTCATTCAAAGTACAACTTGTCCTGCAAAAAAAAGCAAGTCCTCATATGTCTATATTGATTAAAAAACATTATGGCTCTTGAAGAAGGAGGGAAAACAGTAAACTAAGAGTTGCCCGGGAAGGGTTAATTTGTTCTTAATGTGGGACCAAAAATATTAGCAATTATATCAAAAACCTTAATGGCTATTTCCCTAATCAAGTTAAGCAGTAAATGTCTAGCAGATTGATTCCAGTGTGATATTTGCATTTGAATCTGTTGTAGTGAACCCACAACATTTCGGTGAAAGGGTCTAAATAAAATAGAGAACAGACTAATGGGCTGAAAAAAAGAAAGAAATCAGCCTTAAAAATGGGGTCAGATTAGACTTTGCAAAAAAAACAACAAAAAAACAAAACAGCATCTAAAGAAGCCTGCCCATTCAGGAAACAGAATTAGTCGTACCGTTATTCCTTTTCTTGGGCCTTCCACGACAGCATAGGAGGTTCCTCTTCCACCCCTAAATGGGACAGGAAGGCACAAGAGAGGTTAAAATGCCCATCCCACCTCCCACAAGCCCAGTGTCTTACAAATAAACCATAGCAGAGGAATAAAAAAAAAATAAAAACACATTCCAGGAAAATCAGGAATATAGGAGGTAATAAGTGCCGTCCGTGGGGCCCAAGAAAAGGAATTAACGGTAAGATAATTCTGTTTTTCTCCAGGCCCTTCCACTTCAGCATAGGAGGAATACCAACGAATTTGATACCTAGGGGGGGAAATCACAGCCTGCAGACATCCTGCAAAAGCCAAATCCCGGGGAATCCCAGATCCAAACGATAAGGAGTCGGGAAGGTACGCAGGGAGCCAAGCAGCCGCCTCCAGACTGCTACGACAAAGCCCCTGTCAACGTGCCCCGAAGACTGCGGAAGCACAGGCGGAAGGCAGGAAAACCCGGAAGGAGGACAGATACTGCCAGCGAGCCAACAGGAAGGGCCGGTGGGCCAGGGGCCACGGGATATCAAAGCCACCGGACGAGCTCACCCTGACGGTCAAAGGGCAAAAGAACAAAAGGTAGGAACTATGCGTCAGGTATCACCACCCCAAGCACAACCCAAGCCCGTCCTGCGATCAGGAAGGAATGAACATCAAGACCCAGGGGGAAGAAGTAAAGAACCAGCTGAGGGACAAAGCGTCAGCACGGACAGAGAACTATGGGTGCCGGAAGGACAACCAGAAGCTATCCCGACCCGACGAGCAGACAGGAATGCCACAAGAAAGAGTCTTGTGAACAAGCGGACAGCACTGGAAGAGTGCGGCCCGAGGGAGAACTGACAGGACAAACAGGACCACAACTAGAGCCCAGCAGGAGCAAGGACCCCTCGCGGACAAAGTCCTAGCAGACACCAAAAAACGGCGAACCCAGGGAAGAGATGCCATCATGCCCCCAAGAGCGGGCCGCCGAAACAGCCCACAAGGTGGCAGGCGCCAGGACCAACCCACCTGGAGAAAAAAACCAGAAAGCGCGAGACATCTGGAAGGAACGAGACCCATACCAAGAGAAGAACGCAGCCCCCCCGCAGTGTGCAGAAGGACCGCCAACGGACCCCGCAAGCAGTCACGAATCGTCCAGCAGGCCTGAGGCCTCAGACAGGGGCCCAGAAGCCAAGCAGCGAAGCTGAGCCACCGAGATCTGGAGACAAAACGAACCCAGAAACAGTAAGGAGGGCCAGGCCAACACGACCGTACCCTCGAGATTGAAAATATACTCAACAGGGCGAAACCACCTCTCCTCGGTCACCGAGGACCACAAGGATGTTTAGAACATCGCCGGTCCCGAACTTCCTCAGAGGACCTGCCTGAAGGGAAATAGGAGGGAAGAGAACCGGACGAAGCCAGTGACCCAAGCATGCACCAAGAGTAGAACTCACCTGGTCCTAGTTCCACCACTACCTTGCGGAAACCCAGGCGGCGGAGAAATCCCCAGAAGGCGCAATGACCCTCAGCAGGGGAACAGGCGAAAAAAAAACAGGAACACTCAGCCAGAGGAAGAACATGGGAGGACCCCGAAACAGGGCGCAGGACCCCGGCCCCCCCGCCGATGACAGAGGGAGATCAATTGAGCGACACAACTGAACGCTGACCCCAGAACGAAGATGCCAGCAGACATCGAGCAGCAAAGGAGGATTCCCGCGACCCCCGCAGCCCCCGAGAAAAGGAGGACGGGACAATGGCACAACCCCATAACCCTGAACCCGGCCGCGGCCAAAGTCGAGGATGAACCCGGAGACGGAACCGCGGAAACCCCGGCAACAGGCCGAGAGGGTCAACCACCAGAGAGGCGAAACCGGAATTCCGGGACAAAGGATCCGCCCATTGAACCGGATGTGGGCGGGAAAGGCCGAGAGCGGGCCCGAGCACAAGACAGATGGAATGCCGACCGACGAGGATCCCAAGCCGGAAGTGCGACCGAAGGGAGGGAGACAAACGGACACCGCCGTGCTCAGGCAGGCGAGAGCGGAAGGGAGTCAACTAAAGGTAAGACATTCGACATAGCACAACAAACTGCCCCGACCCCACATAAAGGCGCACCACCGCCTTACGAAAACAGCCGCCAAAGTTCCCCCAAGAAAAGTGCCCCAGCTCTCCTACTGAGACTCCTATTGGGAAACCCATAGAACTCCCATGCCCTCTCATGAGGACTCCTATCCCAACCAGAGACCAAGGATACTGCTGCCTAGCTTCACAGAACGGCAAGGCTGCACAATGGTGTACATGTCAACTGACATCGTAACAGCTCCAAGAAAAATTCAGGGAGTCAAGAGAGCCCGAAGGGAAGGCAGGGAACTGGAAAGTCGAAGAGGACAGAAACTCCGCGCCAAGGATGAAGGGAACGGGGAAGCAAGCGCCCATCAAATCGGTTGTAGCCATCTGGAGGTGTCCCCATCAACGAATCGCTGAGAGAAAAGACACCATCCAGAAACGCGCGTACCTGACATGCAGGTTGAGCGAGTCAGGCAGAGAAGGACCCGGGAGCCCAGATGGCACCCCTGACCAAGAAGAGGCAGGTGTAGACCTAACACCACTCAAGGGTGAGGAAATGAGGCCTATGCAAGCAGGAAATCCCTCACCTTGCATAAAGAATACCGTGCGCCCCCCGCGAGGCAGGCCGGGCACCTGGAACCCGACTTGAAGAGGAACCGAAAGACCCCTACCATCCACTGCCATCAAAATCTGCCGCCCAAGAGGGGAGAAGGCCGCGCCTCTGCTTCCCCTCCCTCACCAGAAACTCATGAGATTCCACGGGGTTCACATGATCTCCCAACCAGCCCTTACCGAGGCTCCTGCTACTTATGCATTAACAGAGTGTCAAGGGCATGCACAATGGGTTTCTAGGCTGTTGACACGAGTCCACCCGTAAGGCAGCCGTTCTGCGATGCAAACGGAGAAGGGACAAGACATGGCCCCTCTACCCACCTGGGAACTCCATCCGGAATAACCCAGTCCCGTGGGGCTGGGAGTACGAGGCACCGAAGAACAAAAGGTCTGTGACCAGGGGGCCGTGCACCGCAAGAGCCCCGTGGACAGCGCCTTCCCCAGGATCCACCACCAGACCAGCATGAACACCAAATCATCTGTTAAGGGATCGAGCCCAGCATCAGTTCGGAAGTGGAACCCCACTCCGCACTGACCGCCACACGCCAGCCTGCAGAAACCGAGAACCCCCCCATGGGAGCAGCCAGGCCAAGGGAAAGGAAGCAAGGAGAGATTCCCAAGGATGCCTAGGAAACTGGCAAACCCACAGATCCAGCCAGTTAAGGAGGGATCAAGCACACAAGAAGCGAAAGTCGCCCGAAAGCAGGCGGAGGAGCCTCCCACGCATACTTCAGAAAGGCACTCAATCGATCGTCACAGCTAGGCCCGTAAAGAGAGGACGCTAACTGAACCGACAGGCTTTCAATCCAGTTGGAGTACCTAACTGGCCCACAGAAGATCCTATGTAACAAAAGGAAGAGTGGCTGCACCCCCTCACATTCACCACGTGGGACAAACCAGGGGAACTCAGAGAAATCTGCGACTGAGATCACTCCTGGTAATGTACACCGCCCATCGCAGTCCTGCCAAAAAAGTGGAATGAACGGGAAAAAACAGGCAGCTTAGCATATTAAGCCCAGCAAACCGCTCGACCAGACCGGAGGAGATGACTCGCTCTCCGCCCCTAGTGCTCCGAACAGCCCCACACAAGACCTCCATGGTAACGAGAATTGTCCAAGCCCAGCCTGCCTGAAGCAAGGCTGCCACAGAGGGCATATGAGCGGCTGACCAGAGAATCCACAGCTAGAAGGGCAGCCCAGGAGCTTCCCTTAGGGGGAAGAAGGCCCCTGGCTTAGGACCTCCGGCAGGGGAGGACAGGGAAGCCCGCGCTCTGGACTACCCAGCAAGGAAGACCCGATTACGGCCGCGCAGCTCTGACAACCGCGACATCCCACAAAATGGGAGTTCCCCCAGCTGGCCATGCAAAAAGCATTCCCAGCGGACAGTTGTCGTGTTCTCCAGAACCAACCCAGAGGACAAAGAACCGACCTCCGGACCATCAGGACCCCCCCCCAGCTCTGAGCAGGGGAAACACTGTTTGCCTGACAAGAGCACCACCGCAACAGACTTACCGTGGTTTCAGCCGGTTTCGGGCAGCCTACAACCAGAAGGCCTGCCCCTCCCAGTTCCAAGAAGGGGTCCCCACCTCCCGCGCCGGGTCCTGGGCAGGCCGCCCCATGGGGGGGGGGGGGGGGGGGGGGGGTGGGGTGGGGGGGAAAAGAAAGAGAGGAGGGGGGAGAAAGAGGGAGAGGGGGTGGGGGGAAAGGGGGGAACGTGCCCGCACGCTGCCCCGCCTAGTCCGACGCCGGACCCCAAGCGCCGCATCTCCCGTCAGGGAGAGCACCTGAACCGGAAGTCCCCGCCCACTAGCCGTCACTTCCTGCCGCGCGGGACAACGCGCACATGCCGGGAAGCAGCCGCAGGCTCCCCCACAGAGGAGGCCGCCGACCAGTGAGACCATCGCCCGCATCTACCCCCACCGGGATCCGAGGCCGAGCAGTGGTCCATAGCATAACACCAGGAAGCATAGAGGAAGAGCCAAGCCGACCAAGACTGACCAGCATCAAAAGGAAAAAAAGGTAGCTGAAGCTCGCTGGCCGGTCCACAGCACAGAGAAAAACCTCTCCATGCCCCATGAGGACAGGAAAGACACTGGCTAGTGGGAGGTGGGAGGGGCTTTTAACCTCTCTTGTCTCCGTCCCAATTAGGCGTGAGAGGCAACCACCTATGCTGGTCCGTGGAAGGGCCTGGAGGAAAACCATTCTTTTAATGGATACAACTAAGATCAACCTGTACCAAATTGATGGTAACAAAGTATGGAGATGGATATTGAATAGTCTCATTATCCAAAGCAAGACCACATCATTTGTAACACATTATTGGAGGCAGTGTATGGACGGACATGCCATGCCTTCCCGATGGCTCTGGTTCACCTAGTGTTTATTAAGAGTGACAGAAAACAGAAGCAGATGGATTAATTTTGGAGTGTGCGTAGACAACATTTCTCTCCAAATGTAGCGAATTTGATTAGGAAGACGCATTCACAGTACAGATGACAAGACCCAAGACAGTGTAAAAGCAACCCAGGAGTTATCTTTAAGGCAAAATGAATATTCTGCAATGCCTTGTCAATCACAATTCTCAGCATGTAACAGGCGTGCCCAATTGTGTTTAAGTCAAAAGTTAAGGCAGAAAGACTCCACAAACAAGCAACAACTGAAGTGTGCTACTAGTAAGTCCTGGCAAAGCGCAAAAGAGAAAACCAACCAAACCCAGTGTTTGGTGACATCCATGGCTCCAGGTGTCAGATAATCTTTTGCGTGCAAAGGATTCTCTATATACAATATTAAAATGACATTTTATTTAGATAAAGTACATTTGGCCCAACTACTTTGAGCCCCTGAATTGAAGGAGGCTTCGTAAGAAATGGTTACAATTCCTAAACTTTCATGGATGTTTATTTCGAACCCGATTACCAACCCCTTGTTTCCCCCCACCCCCCCCCCCCCCCACCCCTATTAGTCTGCCTCTCTAGTTTGACTTGACTATGTGTTAAGTATGACTTAAAAAGTCTGTTTTTTTTTTAACAAAGAAGGTAAAACACAATAAGCGGTCTAATTGAGGCGCTCAGCACAAAGGCAGCAGGCACTCGGGATGTTTTTCAACAGACCTTTATTCAGGCTCCCCTCCTACTCCACAACATGTTTCGATAGATTCTCTAATCTTCCTCAGTGGTCTCCAATTGAGACCGCTTATAGTTTTTTTACCTTTTAGACGGTCACATGACCTCTCCTGCAGTGATTTTTGCTGCTTCTGTGATGTCACGTCCCGACCCACTACAGCATTCGCTTATCCCCCTCCCTGTTACACAGCATCACAGCCTAGTCTCTGTGAATGACAGCCCACTCCCCGGTCTAACCAGCCCATGTTCTGAGTAGAGATGTGCGGTTTGAGGCAGATTGCATGGACACTGCAGATACACAGCACTCCCAGACTCCAGTATGCAGTGCGCTGCTTTCACCCAATTTTTCCCTCCTTGCACATTCAGGTGCATGGCTGTAGGAGTTTCTCTGCTGAACCCTTTTGTGTAATATTAGAGTTGTTTTTGAATGATCCTTCACTGCTGTAGCACGAGACACTTGTAAGAGTCCTGGCCAATCAGGGGGTTGGGAGGGGGCAGAGAGTGTTACAGGGGGTGGTGAATCACACAGGCTATAAGAAGTAAAAAATCCCAGGAAGCTACCTAATCTGAAATGCGCATGTAAACATCCAACATGGAGCACTGAAAACAGAAATTGATGAAATGGTGGTAGGAAAAACAAAAAAAAACAGCTGTGGGGGCTTTTTTTAACACAAATTCATCACAGATAGAAACTCTACGGTACTTCTCATGTTTAAACTCCCTGGTCTCCCTCTTTCATCAGATCCTGCAGGAGTCTATAGTTTGTGTTTTCCCTGACCCCTCATTCCCTAATCTTTCCATTACTACACTATGGCCACAATTCAAATGGCCACCTGAGAAAAAATAGAGAATCAATCCGAAACATGTTGTGGGAGTAGGAGGGGAGCCTGAATAAAGGTCTGTTGAAAAACCATCCCAATGCCCTGCTGCCCTTGTGCCTGATTGCCTCCAATTAGACCGCTTATAATTTTTTTTTTACCTTCTAATATAAAGCCCCCTCTGAGGGTAAAGCGGCGGGAGGCACTAGGCACCGAGTGCAGCTTAACGGAGGACCTGGCGTCGCCCTGCAACAGGAGCTTTAACTTAAGACCTGCGGTGACGTGACGGATGCTCGAGCCCCCGGAGCACGCGGTGTGGCGGATGAGCTAGAGCCTGTGAAGGCGCCCTTATCAAATTGTATACAGAGTGTGCGGGGACAGCAACAACCCGATAAGTGAGTGGCCACCTATTAGTTACGCCACGCTAAAAAAAGCCCCCTGGAGCTTCCGGTTGCCGCGCCTCCATGTGCACCGCAGCTACGGGCTGCTCCGCTCCCTGCCCGCAAATCCCCCAGCATCGCCCTCCAACCTGACCCTGACAACCACAAACTAAGTACGGCTGCGGAGTACCCCAGGAGAGTCCTACCATGACCCGATGGACCGCTATGTGACAGGAAACGGAGCAGTGAAGTCCGGAGCCCGCATGAGGAGTCCCGTAATGGCGGCAGGCGGACCATGGAGGGCCCAGCAAGGGGACAGCGCTGCTAGATGGGAAGTAGCGAAAGCCCAGGCCCGGCGATGGGGAGATGACATAAAAAAGAAGGGCAGTGCCTAAAAAAGCCGCAGGAACCTGCAGAAATATCCCCAATCTATTAACAGACAGCATCGCCGCCATGACAAACAATCTCAGAGCGGTCCACAGGCAAGACAATGAGAGCACAGGAGATAAACAGGCCCGAGAGACTGGAGAGAGGACCACGGAGGGTGGATGGTGAGCCCCTCATTTTTGATTACAAAGCATTGGCAAAAGAGCTACCATCCACCTAGCTGATGATTTTTAAGACTGCAAATGTCTGAATGGTAGCAGCCACAACTAAAGACATCAAGCCAAAGTTGAGACACATGATGCAACAACTCACAGAAGCTGAATCTAGACTAAGTGCAGCAGAGATAGAAGACAAGAGCTGGAGGAACAGATAATGGTCATTGCAACAACACTCGGAATATGCTCATGCAAAACTAGAAGGAATATTGAAAACAGCGGGGAGCACGGAGGAGCAATCTTAAAATATGGGACTCCCCTGAATCTATCCCGCGAACCAATGGGGGGGGACTATGGAAATCTTTGAGGTAGATCTACCCAAGGCCTTGGGTCTAACTCATCAGATGTAAGACGGAGCGCAACCCACAGAATTTGGTCAATAGGGAGACACAAGAGAGGTTGGCTACTTCGGACTACCGCCGCCTCGTCATCCAAAACATTCTACCCAATCGTAGACACGCTATAGCGAAATATCTCAACCACCCGTGACAAGGAAGAGATCCTTCTCGCCTATAAGGCCAAAAAGCACGCCATTAAATAATACAGACACAGAGCGCAGTGTTCGCGGATTACTCTATAGAGTCACACGCCGCAGGAGATCTTTAGTAAGCATGCTCGCTAACATCATAGAAGAAATATTCGGTTCTCAGCTGACTTTCCACGATATGAGATTCAGGTCTAGAGAGGGAGTCATGCTGACCTTCGCGGACCCCGAGGAAGCCAATGACAGCGATCCGTGACAACCGTGCCTCCCAAGGAGCAACGGTAACACGGCATCACCCCAGCCATGACACTGGATCGCCGACGAAACCTAGGTTCTGCTTTTGATTTGGAGTCCGAACCTGATAAGACTCTGTAAGATCATACAGACTGAGATCCAACTCCCTGCTAGGTGAAAAGCTGGAGAAACCGCTTCGGAAACTCCACGACAACAGAGACAGACAGGTCCACGGTGGCAGAAGAAGAGATGTAGAGAGAGAGAGAGAAAATTGAAGTGTAACTGTGATTATATTTGGTTGGGTAGCATTGTCAGACTTGCTGAAAACGGAATGGAGGGGAGTTATACAGGGCGAAATGGGAAAGTTATGCTTAATGTGATTTGTTTCACCCTTTGTTATCTTTCCGTTCCGCTTTGGATTCTTTCCCTTTCCTCTCTTTTCATAAAAACCTCCATCTCGAATATCACTAAAGTTCTCATTCTAAGTGACGAATTGATGTCTCACAGAGAACTTTTTCACTGAAGACGTAGCGAGTGGTAAGAAAATTGGGAAAATGTTGAAGAAGTATATCATACTGTCCATGGTTGATAACAAAAGATGCCTTTAATATGGTGGAAATGTTTCTTTATACAAGTTTTGGGCTCTGGTTCCACTTTATTTGTCCTGCGATGGAGGGTCTAAAGCTCGGCGAGATGGGGGTAAGAAGTCCCAGGAGCGAAAGGTTGAGAGTAATACCATTATACGTTTGTTACTTAAATGTTTAATAGCTGGATTGAAACTGGGGTGGGCGGGGTTACATTTGGTTTGTTGCACTTGAGAAGAAGTGAAGCGATACACTTGGAAAATTATGGATATGTGGTTGGAGGGGGGGGGGAAGGAAAACCCAAGGACAAACGTTTGGGAAATATCTCTAAGACCGTATTGTGCATCTCCTGTACCTTATTCTGCGTATTGTGGTATACATCACTTTATACAATTTATGTGTGGCACTGATAAAAAAAAAATAAAATTAAGACCCTTTCGGAGGACTCAGATGGATAGGTGGGTCGCCTGAATGTCAAGGGGTTGCGCTCCCCAGCAAAGCGCATGAAGGTTCTGCGACTTCTATAAAAAAGTACACATAATATTGCTCAACTTCAGAGACCCAACCTGGCTCGGAGGATTTTTCCGTCTCAAAAAAACTATGGTGGGGATCCCTCTCGGGCAAAGTGCGTGGAGAGGCAGGCGGGAGTAATGGGCTTAATGCCCAGTCCATTGGCTCACTCAATATCTCCCGACAAGTGATAATGTGGGAAAGACATTCAGATTACTATAAAAAAAAGATTCAAATACAAAATGATGTCCTTTATTGTTTTTAATGTATATGCTCCAACGCAAATTCAGACCTTTTTCCAACAACTACAGAATACCTTACGCCAGGAAAATAGGAGTTAATAAAATAGTGGGAGTTACTTCAATAACATTGATGAGAGTAAAAGAAGATAGACGTTCCTCGACACTATGCTAATGAAGTCAGACAGAGGGGGCCCAAGGTTGACAGCACCGTGGAATCCTTGACTAAGCTGGTAGCCTGTCCTGATACTTAGACTAACTAACCCTTTGGGTAGAGAAATTCCCCAGTCTCACAAATCCCCATGATCATGGTCCCCCCCCCCCCCCCCCCCCCCCCCCCCCCCCCCCCCCCCCCCCCCCCCCCCCCCCCCCCCCCCCCAGATAGATCAGTTTTTTGGGTCCACCAAGATAATACAAAGAATGATAGAAGTCAAAATTGGAAGATATGTGATCTCTGATCATACCCATTAGTCTTAGAGATCAAAGACAACTATGAGAAAGAACCGATTATCTTTGGAGGTTCCGGACACAATACCAAAGAAGAATACTTCACCAATCTACTTGGGAGTGGGTGGACATCACTATACCGTAGATAATTGGGACCAGAGATCATGACCCGAGTTTATTCCTGGGAGACCGCAAAGGCATCATGAGAGGACATCATTATGGCATACAGCATGGGATCAAAAAAAAGGGCTAAGGTAAATTATAAAAACCAGGCGGAAGTGAGAATCTGCTTACCTACAGTACAAAAACTCAATGAGATTCCTGACAGAGAGAAATGGCTGCAAGCAAAAAAAATTTTGATGATGGGCAGTAAAACGGAGAAAATAGTTAAAAATAGATTAAGTTAGAATTTACTAAATCGGAGATAAAGCAGGACGATTGTTGGCGAGACTAGCCCGAGGTTGGATACACTCTTCCCTATTCAATCGATAAAGGATAGACAGGGTAATATTGGAAAACCCTAAGATATTGAAAACTTTTGGGCGGTTTCTTTGCTTCTCTATATACAGAAAAAACGATATCGACCCAGAAAAGCCTCCCTGGGCTCAGCGATCAAATTGCCATCTGTCTCCCCAGGATGATCTACATATTTTAAACACCAATTACAACTGGAGAAATTAAGAGCTATTAAAAATTAAATCCGATTAAGGCCCCAGGTCCAGATGGTTATAATGGCGCCTTTTTCAAAGCTATGAGAGAAAGGATCTCTCCGTTCTCTGCGATCTCTAGAACTGATACGTAGTGGGGATCACCTACCCTGATAGAATGAACTTGGCCTACTTTAAATTGATCCCTAAACAGGCAAGATCCCACAGATCCAGCTAGCTACAGACCATTTTCATTTAATAAATCAGGATCTGAAATTATTATCTAAAATATTGGGCTGACAGATTGCTTTTGGTCTTTCCCAAATTAATAGCTACACACCATCCCAGGATTACATCAAAGGAAGATCGACGACCACAAATATCCGAAAAGCAATGCTTCTGATGGTTATTTTGGGAAACAGCCAACTGGGGGAGGCCAAAACCCAGCCATATCAACCTTGACGCTAAAAAAGCATTCGATAATGTCAGGTGGTCAGGCTGGAAGAGGTCATAGACACATAGGTCTACGGACCTTTCGCAAAACATACAGACTCGCTATAGTAATCCTAAAGCTTGCGTGGAGCATACCAGGCTTCTTGTCTGATTCCTTTACCCTCCAGAAAGGGTCTAGACAGGGATTGCCCATTGTCCCCCCTACTCTTTAATTTCTATAGAGCCTCTGGCACTATATTTGGAGGAATGTAATTCCCGACACAGGTTTTAAGGTGGGAACCAAGAGAATAAAACCTCATGGTTCCGAATGACATCATCTATAGTTCAAAATCCTGAATCAAGACCTCCCAAATATTCTGACAGACATAGAGATGATAGGCAAACAAATTGGATTTTCCCTAAATAAAAGCAAATGCAAATTCCTGTTTATAATCCAGGGGATGGACTCAAGAAAAAAAAATCTTGTGGACTACCAGGTAATGAAAGATAGTAGTATAAATATTTTGGGTATACATCTAGCCAGATCACCTGGATTGACATATAAACTTAATTTCTACTGATCATTCAGCGGATAAGAGCAAAATTGACAGGCTGGTTGAGATTGCCACTCCTCTCGTGACGCTGCCACCTTATTGAAAATGGTTTAGCTTGCAAGATTACTTTTACCCCTTCAAACTAATCCCCATGCTGGTGAGGTGGCATATTGACATAAAGAGACCGAATAGGCTGTTTCTAAGTTCTATGGGGAGGAAAGAGACCCCCGTTTAGTCAATACCAACTTGATCCAATCCAAACAGTAGGGAGGACTACAGCGCCCATATGTTAGGGGATACTATTTAGCGTGTATACTACTAATGTTCTTGATTGGATAAGAAACACTACAAATTCTCTGATTAAATTTTTGGAAGGGAGTGGGCCAAACCCTGGGATCTAGCAGCCTTACTGCACTCGCCATTTGACCTTGTCCCTGCCCCACACTTTGAAAAATACGGTGATCTATAAAGATACTATAATTACATGGATAGGAGTTAGGATGAAAACGCAAATAGCATGGAGGGTTTCCGAAATTACGGAACTCCCATGGAGATGCCCGTCATTCCCTTTGGGGACGGGAAAACTCTCTATTCCAAACATGGAAAGACATAGGGAATAACACGTTGGAGACCTTTATTAATCTAGAAGAAAAGAGTTGGATGACCGAGTCAGAGGTCTTAATACTTAAATCTACCCCAGTTCCATGTTATAACAATATCGCCAATTGAAATCATATCTGCTATACACTTGCGTGACAGCACTGGGGAGGTTGAGAATTCTCTGTGGTCTGAACTGGTATCTATATAACGAAATACTGAGGTATCCATTACTTCATTGTACATCAAAGTAAAACAGATCTGAGACCACAGAGAAGAGAGGGTCTTTCACAAATGGCTAAACATACACAGACCCGGACCTTCCACGAATATCCCTTGAAGGTGGGGTATGGTAAACTAAATGTCATTATTGAGAAGATGAGATTCCCAATTAGGATCATGCCACGGAACCTTTCAGGCTTCTTATAACTCCATATAAAGCAAAATCAGGAGATGGTTCATTGCCCAAAGTGTAAGTCACACATGACTGAAAAAAAAAAATCTGGAACACGGCTGTGGTCATGCCCAGAGTCCTCAGAAATATTGGAGAGCAGTCAATGCATGGGCTAGAAAGATATGTGAGATACAGGAGAGTTGGATCCAATACGTTGCTTTCCACTATCACCCACTTTCCAAGGCTGGAGGACAACCACTGCACTCTATGGCAATTACATTTGCTCTAAGAGCAAAGAGACTCTTGCTACAGTACTGGCTCAATGAACAACCCCAATTTGACTCAGGAAAAACTACACTACGCCACACATTGCACTCGAAGCTCTGATACGCTCCGCAATCCAAGCAAGTTTAGCCAAAAAAATTCTTTATCAAAGGAGACGTTTTATAGAAACAATTCACAGTTTGGAAACACAAAATTTCATGCTACCCTCCGAGCATCAACATGGTATGCATTGGAAGAGCTGGGTGGCACATTAGGCAGTTGAGTGTAGGTATAGGAGATGCAATAACTTTTGGTACACTTCTACAATAAACTACATGTCTTCATTAATTCCTACTGATTTTTGTTAATCTTGAAGATAATTTAGTCTTTGAGATGTGGTGGAGGATTTAGGGGATCCATAATGTACATGTTAAACATTTAAACCTGTTATGTCTTGGCTTGAACAGTTTTCCTTGTAATGGACGAAATTAATTTTATGGTATGAATTTTTCTGAATTTTGTACAACTGTGTTAATTTATTAAAACCCAATAAAATGATGATTCAAAAAAAAAAAAAAAAAGCCCCTGGTAACCGCAATATTGCGCCCCTTTCTCTTTCTTTTCTCTTGTTTTTTTTTATCCAAAGGCAGATTACCATGACATATTAACTTCGAGTGATGATTCAATATGTTGTTCCCCATGACCTAAAAAATGCAAAAGAGGTATACAGGTTCGAGTATTACGTTTGCACTGGGAAAGGTCCTGTATACATTGAATGATGGCTGTTCCTTACCACAGATCGTGGATTACATGATGACACTTAGCATATGGCATGTGAGAGCTGAAACCTAAACAATCTGTACCAATGCAATTATTTAATGTGGCAGCGAAGGCTGTGGTTTTCCATTTCTTCATCCATGGCAATCTGACACAAGCTACACATCTAGATTCTGTTCTACTGGTAAATCTTGTTTCTGCAGATGGCTATTCTCAATTTAAATGTAGTTTTTTAAAATCACAAGTTATGGTGCTGTCAGTCTGTCAATATCGCACAAATTTTATAATGACAATATCATGCTATGACACACTTTTCCATTTGCAATGTGCAGGACAAGATGCGGATGAAACAAACAGCATCTTGAAAGGTTTTCCCATCTCCCAAGATCCTATCTCAATAAATATGTAGTGTGTAATAATACAATAATAGCAAATCCCTCCAATTAGAGTAATGTTTATATGATTTTCCTGATAACAATGTCGTTTCCTCATTGCAGGCATTTGCCAGGACCTTAAGTATCCATCAAATGACAAGTATGCAACTAACTGACTGACTTTTCCTATACGTGTGGCTGTAACCATGGATACCTAAGGTCCTGCAATGCCCTGCACTTAAGGAAAAGAACATTGCTTATAAGAAAACCATACTACATAGTAATTGAGGATTTGCTGATATTTTATTAACCATACTACATACTGGTAAGGATTCGTGGAAGTTTGAACACCCTTGTGCTTTAAAACCTGTTGCATCCAAATAACGTTTAACATTGACTTGAACACTAATTTTAATGTATTTTTTTTAATGTGTGTGTATATAAATAATTATATTTTTATTTATTTACAGATAATGCCCTTACAGAACAAAGAGCCCAGTGCCCCCCCACTGCAGGTAATTTCTATTGTGTGGTACTTCTAAAAACAGTTTGATCTTTTAAAATCTTTTGTAAGGAGAG
Source organism: Allobates femoralis (assembly GCA_033576535.1). Lineage (NCBI taxonomy): Eukaryota > Metazoa > Chordata > Amphibia > Anura > Aromobatidae > Allobates > Allobates femoralis. The sequence goes on from JARQOC010000002.1 coordinate 419,874,704, forward strand.
TCTTTGAGAATGGCAGTAAAATGGTCCTCGGCACATAATTCAAACACAGACACCCTATCATGGTTGTCAGATGAGTTACAGTCTGAAAAAAACAACAGACCTGAGACTTCCTCTCTTCACCGAGGGACTGTCTGACTCTTTGGGCCATTGGGGCCGCGCCTGGCCCTCCGATTGGCAGAGGGCCACGCCGATAAGCCCACACTGGTGAGCTCTGGAAGAAGTATGGGGACAAGGGAGGAAAAAAAACTTTTTATCAGCTGAACTGGGCACAAAAATTTTTTTCTAGCCTCCTGCCTAGCCAAAGCAGCATATCATTTGCTTCTCCTCTATCATTTGAAACCGTTCTGGGAAGCTACATTCTTTAGAGACTGCACCCATACTGACACTGACTTGAGCGGGCTCTATTTTGAAAGGATTACAAGAGTTATTTTAATTATATTGTTTATAGAAAGCCTTTTTAAGGCACATTGGGCATGGACATCCATAGCACTAGTCACTAGCCGATCTTTAATACTTTTTGAAACCTGCAGTACATGAACACCATGGTCAAAGTGTGGCATGTATAGAGCGGGTTCAGGAACTTTGCTTATTCCATTTCTGGGCAGATCCAGCTGAATTTAAAGCTGGCATCTGCGTACACTGCAGCGATGGCCTTTTTAATGTGACAGCTGGCTATTTCAATCTCATCATTATAACTGCTCTGAAATATTTTTATATTTTCCAGTGTGTGTTTGTGTATATTTTTTTTTTTCTTTTTATACTTTTTATATGGTATAATGAATGGTATCATTCCCAAACATCTAAAAATTTTACAACCCCCATTGACAAAACTAAGTTTTTGATCTGATGATAGGAGGCAAAAAAAAACACCCCGAAAGGGGTAAATATTATCACCAAATAGTTTGCATATAGTAGCAGGATTTCTTTGTCTAATATATAATACCAGTAAATCATGCCTTCACAATCTAGAGGCTACTTTCACACATTGCGTATTTTTTTTTGCCGCGATTTTCGTCCGCGCGAAAAAGCGCAACAAAATATGCAGGGGCTTTTCCACACACACTGCATTTCTTTAACTCTAGAAAGTGCAGGTGATGTCAGAGTGAGAAAGAATCCTGCTTCCTCTCCCCTCTTGACAGTCCCCATTAGATGTTTCGCAGGTATTAATATACACTGCGAAATCTAAATATACAAAGCCATAATGTAGAAAAATAAAAAAGAATGAATAGTGCTTTACCTGTTCCACGCCTTTTTCCCAGTGTCCCGTGGTGCGGCCCAGCGAAGTGTAATCCTGCAAAGCCTGCCGTGATTCAGAGGGGCATTCCCGGCTCTGATTGGTCCTGGAAGAACACACATTGCCTGGCCTCACCACCGACACCGGGATAAGACGGTGGACAGGTAATATTTCATTCTTTTTCTTATCCATACATTGGCTTTATTTAAACTTTGAGTTTTCAGTGTATTATTTAATACACTGCGAAATCTAATAGGGTCACAACTATCACGACAGAGGAGGAAGCAGGATTCTTTCCCCCTCTGTGACTCAGATCAGCAAGCCCCGCCCATATATGGAAAAAGCGCCGCGCTGCGCGAAAGAATGAACAAGTTCATTTTTAGAAGAAAAAACTTTTTGGTGCAGTTAGTAAAAAAAAATGTTGATGGGAGAAACAAGATGATGACATGTAGTTTGTGATACCCTTTTAATGCTAACCAAAATAAAACAAGTAATATGACACGCGAGCTTTCGAGACATTCTCAGGACCCCTGATCAGGCATGGTTTTGCAATATCTTTACATCTTTCAAATTTTGTCATACCATGCCCAATGAAGAGACCTAGACGTCTCGAAAGCCTCGCCTTGTAACATCACTTATTTTATTTTTGTAGCCATTAAAAGGTATCACAACCACAAGATTATTACCTTTTCTCAGTGAGAGCAATCTGATTTCAAATCCACATTTTAAACGAATTTAATCTTTTCACCCGCGCTTTCTCCAGAAAAGGCGCGGCGCAGTCAATACGCGCTGGTCCCTGAACGTCAAAGTGAATTTTACATTCACTTTGCGGGACAGATAATACGCACCTGAACAGTTTTTTGAAAAGCGCTCGTAAAAAAGTTCTCAAAAATGCGTAGTGTGTGAACACAGCCTAAAGGACCATTTCTCAAAACTTCTGCTTAACACGTTTTTTTTTCTTTCATTTAGAGCCCCCCTTGCAGCTCAGGGAGTTGGTTAATTGTCGGTGTTCAGAAGAAGTTACACAAAGACTGGACCACACTACAGTTATGCAGCCTTAACAATCATGAAGAGAAGGAGAAGGACAAGTAAGTGAAAGGACTCCGTTAAATGGCTGTTTTTTGTTTTTTTTTGTCTTGTCTATTTTGGTTGATTGATAGTATTATCCTACTCTATGACCCTCTTGCATAGGCAGTTTTATCAATATGCATGTAAATAGTTTAACCTCTTTACGACAAAGGTCGGAACCTGTACCCAGAAAGCCAGGTCGCTCTTATCCAGGAGTAGGTTCGTCCGGCAGAAATGCGGCACCCAGGATTACTAGCGCAACATCCTGGGTGGTGGATTCGCCACCCCGTACCCACAAACTCTGTGATTTGGCTGTTCAGTTCTGACAGCCAATCCCAGCACTTGTAATATCAGGCAATCAAATTACGTGCCATCGATGGTGGGGCCCCGCAATAGCCTCTACCATGTGTTGGAACGAGTGTGGTATCACCCGCTTCCAGCACTGATGGTTTGTTCCATTCACTCACACTTGGTGTGTCCGAGCCCGCTTGTGCCTGCCTGTGGCCTGCTTTTCCACACCTTACTCTTGCATGAGGAGATCAGCTGGAGGGAGGAGCGGTTGACAGAGCCATAATCATATCGCAGTGCGATTGCTGTTCCGGCTTTTAACATTCAATAACTGCTGCACTCTTACCTGATTGCGGCAGTTAGGGTCAGGGAAAGAGATTGCACGTTCATTCACCGTCTCCCTGCGCTGACGGTCAAGTCGTAATTTAAGTGTGGATTAGGGCTGATCATCGCTATGGGACCAGACACTACCATGGTGCCTAAAATCAATAGTCAATAATTACAAAAGTGTCCCACCTCATATACTGATAAAAACCAAAATTCCCCCCCATAATAAAACAGAGGATGAATGAAACTCTGTCTCAGATATCAATAATAAGTTTTATTAAAGAATTCAAAAATAATTTAGTAAACATATAGCTATTGAGGTAACCACTATTATACAGGCACTACTGCCTTAAAAAAGAAACAATTCTCAGTAACTCCAATACATAGAAACATATAAAAGGGGTGCTGCTTGTACAAAAGTTAGCTGATAGCTCAAATATTTGCTCATATAAAATTCCCTTCTCCAACTGCAGTCCCTAAGACCAGGCCCAGACTCACTTTTTAACCTTAGCAGGATTTGACAATGGGGAAACATAATTAGGTTGCTGTCACTTAAATACAATACACCATTTTAAATATTCACATAATCCTCACATTTAAACTAATACGGTGAACTTGAAGGTAGCAGGCATTTACTACGGTGGAGGAGGTTTGATTTTTTTTTTTTGTTTCTAATAAAATGATGTTTTCTCTGGGTGTTGTGTATTATTACAATTTATTTAGAGTACTTAATGGTGGGCTAACATTGGCCCGACAATAGAGACCTTGGCTTGGTGCAAGCTGGTTGTTTTATGGAGTTTTTACTTTGCATGATAAATCTTTTTAAACTTGATGCATGAATTTCTCCAGCATCTAATCTCTCAGTGATATTAAGGTAGGTAATGGATGTTAACCCTTTTATGAAAAATGCATTTTTACCTTTAAAGGGAACCTTTCATCTTGTTTTTATCCCCCCAAACCTATCAGTACTTGTAATTGCATTAATACAGGGCTCATTAAGGAGGGAATTTGCGCACGACATGTGCCTGCTGTTTGTTTTTGGAGGGAATAAGGGACATGACAGGTTTTGGGGATGAAAACAAGCTGACAGTACCTATAAAAGATCCTATCACTACCTGTCCCTTCAGTTACCTTAGTACATCCCTAACCATCCTGTCTGATCTAAAACTAGCCTGTAATGTTGCTAAAAACGAGATTACGTACATCCCTGTATGCTAATTTAGTCTTGTGACACAATGTAGTCACACGGTGCGTTCTACTAGCTGCATTCTCCCCACCTTGATGTTTGTATCATGCCCGGTGGGGCAGATAATTCAGAAGACGCAGTCCGGTTGAAAATTCATGTCCTCCTTCTGGTATGACGCACTGCCGACGCGTCATTTTTGGTCTGTGCATTGAGGCATGCAAGATATAAGTAATCATGCTCCAGGGAGCAGGTAGTGATAGTTTTGGGGGTAAAAACAAGCTGACCTCTTCCCTTTTAAAGATAACCTGCCAGGTCCCTCATTCCATCTAACCCCAGGAGCAGTCACATGTGTGACCAAAATTCCCTACCTCATCAACCCTGTATAATAATGCATTTGCTAACAATGATTTCCATGAGCCATCATCATCGCTAACGCCTGGATATCGTGCATCATGTGGCTCATTTTTCCACACTAGTGCTCCTCTAAAACTGGGTTACAAATCCCCAGCTCAAGAGGTGCTGCTTATGATCAGAAGTGTTGAAGGCATTTTTTTTATCGATCATGCGCAGTGCGCCTCTCTAAAGCTGGGATGTGTAACCCGGCTACAGATGGGCGCATGTATCGATGTTCAGTAGAGTGCTTATTGCATCTGAAATGAACAATGCACATTTATAATACAGTGCTGGATTAGGCAGGGAGTTTTTTGTATATCGGTTGCTTCGGTGAAGAGGCAATAAGGGGCCTACAGGTTTCCCTTGAATTCCCAGAAAACATTTTGAAATCTTACCATGTCACTTAGGTGGTAATATTTTTTTTTTAATATAATTTTGTTTAATGTGTGAAAAGTAGGTGAGGGTTTTTTTTTTTTTTTTTTTTTTTTTTTCCCCTAATTTTTTTTTATCCATTTTTCAGCATTTTTAAATTTTTATATTCTTAAACCATTATAAATGCTGTACAGATTAAACATAAACATTCCCATATTCCACTTGGCATCTTGAATCATGTTTTATTTTTGTCAGATTTAAAAGTTATAAGTTTGGCAGCAAGTTCTCAATATTTTTTTTTTTTCCAACCAAATTAACAAAACCATTTCTTTAGGGAAGTTATTCAAATGTAAATGGACTTTGAGGAGCCTATATATCGGAAATTCTCCCAAAGTGGTAGCATGTTAAAATCTGCACACCTTCAAAATACTTCAAAACTGCTGTTAGGAAAGTGTTTTAGTCCTACACCGGAATGAATGCAAAGTAGAATGAAAAGGAAAAATAAATTGTAATTTTGTTGCTTTATGCTCTAATGGTTCCTTTTAAAAGAGATTTGTACCCACAATTTTGACCCAGTTTACTTGTGAGCGAGCTGATACCTCACTTGTGTCAAGACAATAAATGGGAGGGCTGGAGAAAGGGAAGAGCGCCCTTGAATTTCGAAACAGATTTTGATTAGATATAGATTGCGGACATCCATAGATTTGTAGAGGCCCGAGGTACCAAACATAGATGACCCCACAGATGACTCCATTTTGGAAATTAGACTCCTCAGGGATGTCATATAAGGTGTGACCATTTTTCACTCCTTAGCGCTTCACAATCATTTTAAGAAATAACGTTTTGGTGCAGTTAGTTGAAAAAAAAATTTGATGGGAGAAACAAGATATAATCTTGTATTTGATACCTTTAATGGCTTAACCAAAATAAAAACAAGTATTATTACACTGACTTTCCGAGACATCTCAGGTCTCCTGATCACATGTTTTTCAATATCCTTTACATCTTCAATATTTTGTCATACCATGCCCACTGAAGAGACCAGAGACGTCGCAAAGCTCCCTGTAACATCGACTTATTTTTTATTTTTGTAGCCATTAAAAGGTATCACAACCACAAGATTATTACCTTGTTTCTCATTGAGAGCAATCGATTTTCAAATCCACTTTTTAAAAAGACTGTTATGTTTTTTCTTGCTAAAAATTTTTTCTCACAATTTTAAAGAGAAAATGGATCCCCCTGACTCTATACAATTTCACCTAAGTACAGTTTGACCCAAAACTTTCGGTATCAAACAATGTTTTCAAAATTTCAAAACTCAGAAAGCCAAAGAGCGCTGTTTTTGGGTTTTTTTAACGCAAATTTTGACGCCTTAATGAATTCATCAATTGGTGGGGGTGTTTTCAAACCAAACAGAATTTTTTTAACCCTTGGGGTAAGAAAAAAAAAAAAATTTTTTCTCCTTCACCTCATTGGGGGGGACAGGACCGTGGGTGTTAAAGCTGCTGCCACTAGGAAAGGGAAAAACAAATATACTTTTAAACAAGAAAACAGGTCGGCTCCCCCCTGCAGTGTAACACCCTGGGTGGCTCCATCTCACCAGTTTTTTTCTTATGTCATTAGGAGGGTAGGTGGGGGTCCAAGGGCCACAAAACAGTAATATTTGGTATTTTTTTAATTTTTTGAATTTTTCCTTCCTTTTTTCCAAGGATAAATAGAGGGGGGACGGTATCCCCGCATACCGATTTCCCAAAAACAGCAACAGACGGGAATGTGGGGGGGTTACCTCCACGTATCCCCTTCCCTTTCCCCGATGGACAGGGAAACAAGGCACGGTTTCCATAGTGGGCCGATCTCCTTTTGTTCCGTTTTTTGCCGGCGTTTCCCCAATTTCCCCCCCATTCCCTGCGGGGTCCAGGGGGACCTCAAAAACAAGCTTCCAGGATCTTCAAGGGGCACAGACATGGAGACACTGCAGATCCTTCTGGACATAGGGCGCCAGGGTAAGCGCATCACATTTTAAAATTTCCAATAATTAATGATGATAGTCCCCGCACCCCTTTTATACCCCCCTATCACTTCCTTGATCTTCTTCCCCGAGTACAGAGGGGGTAAAGTACAAAGGGCCCCTATACATAACAATTTTTCATAAATTTTACAGATTACAAAAAGTATTGGCCTTCCCTGTCGACATGGCTTTCAATTTTCCCAAAAGTGTGTGGCACTCCCCCCAAAAAGGGAAAACCCTTCACCTGGCGTATGAGGATGCGTGGGGTGACGTGCCCTTTCCCCATCCATCTTGTCTTCAACACTTCCACCTTCTCCTTAATCAAATTGTCTCTTTTAAGGGATACACATCCGGTCCCCCCCTTCCTAAATAGTCCCCTAATTGCCGCTCTTCTGTTCCTCAGACAATCCTCCTCACATTCCAATTTAGAATTTTAATCTTATCGCCCACCGTGTTTTTCTATACATTCACATTTCCCCAAACCCGTAGAGGGCAATACTTCTCCCAAAATCCCTTTGAAAACCCAAACCCCTAGCCTGAAGGGCAACCCCCCCCCCTACCCCCCCAATTCTTTCCTCCCCCCCCCCATCCTGTTGATGAACATAACAAAACCCTTAATAAAGACTCCCAATTTTTCTCCCCCCTAAACCAAGAGCGGGTAAGTTTTATAGCCCGCAAACTCACAAACATTATCGCAAAACGTGAATTACGTTCAATCCCTTAATTTTTTCCTTCGCTTATATATGCGTCATCTACAGTCCCCCCCCATTGCCTCATATCTAGAACGCAGGAAAAAAAAGTCTCTATATAACAGTGCCATCCCTCTTTTTCCCCCTTCACAAGAAAAACGACCTGCCAAGTCTCTGTGTGTCTTTTCCCCCCCACTTTTCCCTTCCTTTACCAGCTCGGATCCTTTTCTCGTTCAAGTTGAGCCACTTTGGGGGCCTCCTCCGAAGTTAGGAAAAAAGAACAGATCCCAGGGCCACGACACTTAGCAGGATACAAAGTAAGTACGCCATTCCATACTCTCAACCTTTTTTCCCCCCCACCATACCGTATTCTTTTTCCTCCCGAACTCAGCCGAGTAGTCGTGGTATA
>JARQOC010000002.1:419882777-419912622 GCA_033576535.1 Allobates femoralis
TAGCATGAGAGTAACAACAGTACATAGTAAAACATTCCAAGAATAACAGGGAGGGAATTAAGTGCTGTCGTGGAAGGTATCCTAGAAACCGAATTAACGGTAAGAATAATTCTATTTTCTCTAGGAACCTTCCACGACAGCATAGGAGGTATACCAATGAATTAATACCTAGGGCGGGGACTATGGCCTGCAGGACCTTCCTGCCAAAAGCCAAATCCCTACTGGAAGCCAGGTCAACACAGTAGTGTTTCGTGAAGGAATGCAAGGACAACCAGGTAGCATCCTTGCAGATCTGCTCAGGAGAAGCCCCTGCCCGTCCACCTAGGAGAAAGCGGAAGACCAGGTGGAATGGGCAGGAAACCCAGAAGGTGCTTGCAGCTGCTGGCAAAGGTAGGACTCCGCAATGGCTTTCTTAATCCAGATGGCGATAGTACTCTTAGACATCTTCTTGCCCTTATGTGGAGCTAAGGGCTGGACAAAGAGATTGGGATTGATGCGCCAGGGCGCCGTCACGTCAAAGTAATGGAGCACTGTTCGCCGGACATCCAAAGCATGGAACTCTTCCTCCTTAGGGGTCCAAGGATGCTGACAGAAGGAAGGAAGAACAAGCGTCTGAGAGTGCTGGAAAATCTGAGACCACCTTGGGAAGAATCAAAGGATCCAGGTGAAGAACAAGGCAGTCATTCCGGACGGGAAGTGACAGAGCCTGGAGGGACAAAGCATGGAGGTCTGCCACGCAACGGGCAGACGTAATCGCCCCCAAGAACGCCAACTTGTGAGACAACCGACGTAGAACACCGGACGAGAGTGGTTCATATGGAGGCCGAGAAAGTCCCGTCACGACAATATTGAGGTCCCAGGAGCGAGCAAGGACCTTAGTACGAGGACAAACATGGGTAGCTGACACCCTGAAGCGTCGAATTCACCAGTGATTTGCCAAAGCAGCATCAAACATGGAACTGCGAGCCAAAACCTGTACTTTCAGGGTGCTGGCACCGAGGTCCAAACAATTCTGAAGAAGATCCAGAATCTGGAAAATACTGGCTGTAGCGGATCAGGATGGCTGGAGCCACACCAGAAGGAAAATTTCTTCCAAATCTCATTATAGATTGTGATAGTGACCGGTTTGCGGTTCATCTGTAAGGTGGCTTCCACGTTTTCAGACAGGCCATGAGCCCTCAGCACCCGGGCCTCAGAAGCCATGCAGCTAAGCGGAGCTTCTGTGAATCAGGATGGAACAGGGGACTCTTGAGACCTCAGGTTGAGGTCCGGACTCAGGATGACCGCACCGTCGACTTTGAGTGCCACTATCAGATTGTAGCAACTCCTCTTCAGCCACAGCGGGGACACCAGGATAGTGGGGAGTCCATCTACCCTGATCTTCAGGGGTCTTGCGAAAAGGGGAATAGGAGGAAAGTGTAAGCCAGAGGAAAATCCTAAAGCTGGGAGAACTCATCCCCCCCAGCCTAGTCCCGATGGGTCAGGGAGAAAAATGTTGCGACCTTTCGACTTGCGCTGGAGTCAAATAGGTCGATCGCAGGAGTGCCCCATCGTGCGACCAGGGAGCAAAACACTGCGTTATCCAGACTCCCGGGTGGACATCCCACCGACTGAGAAAATCCTCCTGAAGGTACAGGGACCCCTTCAGGTGGGCGGCGGAGAGTGACAGTAGGAACTGTTCGGCCCAGAGTAACAGCCTGGACCTGGACATTGTGCCACCCTGGTGACGGAGGTGTGCCACAGTGGTGACATAGGCCGAATATACAAGGACGTGAGATCCCTGGAGTTGAGAATGAGCAGTAAGAAGGGTCTCCTCTACTGCTAATTGGAGGACTGGGACTGATGGCGCGACTCCAGATGCCTTGGAGTGGGGTGCGACCCACCACAGCTTCCTCCCTACTCAGGCTGGCAGCCGTAGTAAGCGTTACAAGAGGAGTCTGAGCCCAGAACCCCCCCGCTGCAGATTGCAAAGGTCTAACCACCAGAGGAGAGACGGGGAGATGGGCCCAGGGAGGCGAACCCGTCAATTCAGGGTAGCCTGTCCCAACAAGACAGAACGTGTGCTTGTAGGACCAGAGAGTGAGCCTGAACCCACATGACAGACGGGATGCAGGACGTCATGGAACCCAGAGCCGACAGTGACGCTCGAAGGGTGGGAGACGCCTGACGCCGCAGGGATGAAATTTTGTTCAGAAGGGTCAATCTGTGGTCATCTGGGAGAATTGAAGCCAGCTGGTCGGAATCCAGCAACACCCCTAGAAGCTGTCTCGTGGAGGAGGGTTGCAGCTGGGATTTCAGGAGGTTGGGGATCCAACCCAGGGACCAAATATGCAGGGACTCCTCCACACTGCTCCTGAGGGATTGAGGCTAAGGAGAAATGAGAAAGAAGTCGACCAGATAAGGCACCAAACAGATGTTGCGACCCCGAATGAAGGCCACGACCTCCGCCATGATTTTAGAGAAAATCCGGGGTGCCGAGGCAATCCCGAAGGGGAGAACGTTGAACTGAAGTGGAGGACTTCCCCCTTGTACAGGATGGTGAACTTGAGAAAGTTCCTGTGCCGAGGATGAATGGGCACAGGAAAATACGCGTCCTTCAAGGCTATTGTAGCAATCTGGTGGTGCAGCCCGAGCAATGGAATCGCAATTCGGACAAATAGCCGGTTATAATGACCAACCTCTTCCCCGTGGCTGGGAATAGAGGAGACGACATTGAAGTGAAGGAACTCCTGCACTTTTGAGTACAAAAGATCCTGGGCATCCTGAGAGGGCAGGGTAGTGACCCGGAGACCCGGGGAGGAGGCGACTCGAAATCTATGAGGAGACCCTCGGAAATGATCTTCAGAATCCCCTGGCAATCGGTGATCTGCCGCCATTGGGGAAGGCCGAGAGTCGTCCCCTCACCGGGACCGAGAGACTGTCAGTTGGGGTGAGGTTGCTGCAGGGACGAGGATATACTTACCCCGCCCCTTCAGACAACTCCACCTGCCTGCTTTTCCCTTGCCCTTGGGCTGTGAGGCCTGAGGCACCCAGGGATGAAAGGACCGCTTACACATGGATTACTGGCCTTTGTCCAGAATTTTGGCAAGCGCAGGGCCGAACATTAAGTCCCCCTTGAAAGGCAGAGAGCAGAGCCTCATTTTAGAAGTGGCTTCACCGCCACACCTCTAGCCACAATGCCCGTCTGGCGAAGTTTAGACAAGACCGAGGTTCTGGCCGCCAGCCAGACCGATTCAAGCTGAGAAATCAGTGAGGAAACAGGACGCCTGCCAGAGCAAAGGAGGTGAAGCGAGGAGCTCCTCTCTAGGGGTGCCCTGAGAAAGATGGGACTCCAAATGGTCCACCCACATCAGCAGTGACCTGGATACACAAGTGGAGGCGATGTTAGCCTGAATGGCGGAAGAGGACGCCTCCCATCAACGCTTCAGAAAAGATCTCAAGTTTTCGATCCATCTGATCCCGAAGTTGGGAAGTGTCCTCAAAGGGGAGGGCAGTCTTTTTTGCCACACGGACAACCTGCACAGCCACCCTGGGGACATCCCAGTGAATCTTATTGTCCTCAAGAGGGAACAACCACCAGGATCACACCTGGATCTGTTGTCAGGGAATTCCCACTCTTGTGAAATCAAATTCAAGATGGATTAGGAACCCGACAAGTTTGGCCGATTGAAGGCCAGCAAATATGTCATCCTGCACTAAAGGAAGGACCTGCTCCACATCCAATCCCATGGTGCTCCTAACGGCCCCAATCAGCTCCGCCATATCCTCAGAGGGGTAAAGGAAACATCTAAGGTCAGCCTGCTTGGAAGCTGAGACATCATCGGGGCCCTCAGAGTCTGAATCCCTGACATTTTCAGAGCCTGAAGGGCCAGCCTGGAATTTCCATTTCTCCGGAGGGGAAGGACCAGGAACAGGGGCAGACAAAGACAGGGAGTCAAGGGAAGCCTGAATCTCCTGCTGCACCATGGCACGTAAATCATCCACCAGGCTAGGGTATTCAGCTGGAACTATCTTGTCAGTACAGCCCTGGCAGAGCTTCTCATTCCACCCGGAGGGGAACGTCTTAGAACAGACAGGGCATTTTGCAGACTTCCCAGAACTTTCTTGGGGCCATCCTCAGAGAAGCACCCATCAGCCCTGCCTACTGGGCAGCACAAAGGACCCCCCCTGCACCCTACAGACACACTGTGGCTGGGGGAGCACTGGGCTCTGCAGATGCAGAGGAAGACTTGACTACAGGACAAACTACTTCTTACCGATGTCAGATGTCTTCAGGGCAACCTTACATTCCCAAGGCCTGCCCCCAGTGCTTCAAGGTTCCCTGCCTCCTGCAGCTGGTCCAGGCAGGCCCCAATCACGGCGGCGAGCTTGCACGCAGTCCCGCCGGTCGGAACCCGGAAGCGGTGCGCTCCCGCCGGATGAGCGCATGACCATAAGTCCCGCCCCGGCGTTACTTCCGGTCCCACGGGCAGCATGCATCACAGGAGGCGGTCGGCGGGCTCAGCCCTAGGACGAGGCCGCCAGCCAGGGAGCCACCAGCCCGCTTCACCCCAGGAGGGGATCCGGAGAGCCAGGGCCCGGTCCCAGCCACTCCAGCAGCACACCACCGGGGTGAACTGAGAGACCGGCCGGAGGAGAAGCAGGGGCCTGACCAACGCCGCCTGGCAGGCAAAAATCCACATAAAAAGGTATGCTGCAGCTTGCCGCCACCACAGCATAGGAGAAGAAAAACCTCTATCCATGCCCCATTGGGACAGTAAAGACACTGGCAAGTGGGAGGTGGGAGGGGCCTTTTAACATTTCATGTGCTTCCTGTCCCAATTAGGGCGTGGAGAGGCAACCTCCTATGCTGTCAGGGAAGGTTCCTAGAGAAAAAGATTTTAGTTGGGCATCCTTTTGTTGTAGTGGTTATAGTTTCCGTGCAGCTCCTCTTAACACCTCCAGATTTGGATTGTAGTTGACTACAAGAGGGACCCAGTTATTTCTTCTTTAGATTTATAATGTAGGAGACGATTCCTTTATATTCTGGTGGCTCTTGTAATTTGGTTTTCAGTTGCTCTTGGATGGTAGCCCTGATTCAAAAAGGTCTTTCTGAGGCCCTCAAGGTGATTGTTTCTATCTGTAGGTTTGGAACATATCCAAATGTATCTGATGGCCTGGCTGTACACAATAGAGTTTATGTGTTTTGGATGAAAACTGTCAATTGGCTTCTGGTACAGGGATGTCTCTACCTCATTGTTCCATAGCTTGATGATGGTGTCCAGAAAGCTGATTTCAGTGCAGGAGTAGTTGAGTGTTACGTTGATGGTGGGATGAAACTGATTAAAGTGTTCATGGAACGTCTTCAGCTGTTGCTCAGACTCCGTCCAGATGATTAAAATGTCATCGATATAACGGTAATAGGCCAAAGGCCTGATAGGACAGGAGGATAAAAAGTCACTTTCAAGTTTGGCCATGAAAAGATATGCATATTGTGGTGACATTTTGCTTCCCATTGCTGTGCCAGTCTCCTGTAAATACAGTCATATGAAAACGTTTGGGCACCCCTTTAATCTTACTTTTTTTTTTTTTGTTTAAAATTGTTTTTTTGCAACAGCTATTTCAGTGTGATATATGTAATAACTGATGGACACAGTAATAATTCAGGTTTGAAATGAGGTTTATTGTACTAACCAAAAATGTGAAATATGCATTATTTCAAAACTTGACAGGTGCCAAAGTATGGGCACCCTTCTGATTTTCATGATTTGAATACTCCTAACTACTTTTTACTGACTTACTGAAGCACTAAATTGGTTTGGTAACCTCACTGAGCTTTGTACTACATAGCCCGGTATATCCAATCATGAGAAAAGCTATTTCAGGTGTCCACTTGCAAGTTGTTCTCCTAGTTGCACCTTCTCTGAGGAGACGCATCATGGACTCCTCAAAACAGCTCTCAAATGATCTGAAATAAAAGATTGTTCAACATAGTTGTTCAGGGCAGGATACAAAAAGTTGTCTCAGAGATTTAACCTGTCAGTTTCCACTGTGAGGAACATAGTAAGAAAATGGAAGACCACAAGGACAGTACTTGTAAAGGCCAGAAGTGGCAGGCCAACAAAAATATCAGAAAGGCAGAGAAGAAGCATGGTGAGAACAGTCAAGAACAATCCAGAGACCACCTCCAAAGACCTGCAGCATCATCTTGCTGCAGATGGTGTCACTGTGCATCGGTCAACAATACAGCGCACACTGCACAAGGAGAAGCTGTATGGGAGAGTGATGCAAAAGAAGCCGTTTCTGCATGCACACCACAAACAGAGTTGCCTGAGGTATGCTAAAGCACATTTGGACAAGCCAGTTTCATTTTGGAAGAAGGTCCTGTGGACTGATGAAACAAAGATTGAGTTGTTTGGTCATACAACAAGGCGTTATGCATGGCGCCACAAAAACACAGCATTCCAAGAAAAACACTTGCTACCCAGTGCTAAATTTGGGGGAGGGTCCATCATGCTATAGGACTGTGTGGCCAATGACGGCACCAGGAATCTTGTTAAAGTTGAGGGTCGCATGGATTCCACTCAGTATCAGCAGATTCTTGAGAATAATGTTCAAGAATCAGTGTCAATGTTGAAGTTACGCCGGGGATGGCTCTTTCAGCAAGACAATGATCCAAAACACTGCTCCAAATCTACTCAGGCATTCATGCAGAGGAACAATTACAATGTTCTGGAATGGCCATCCCAGTCCCCAGACCTGAATATCATTGGACATCTGTGCGATGTTTTGAAGCGGGCTGTCCATGCTCAGCGACCATCAAATTTAACTGAACTGGAATTGTTTTGTAAAGAGGAATGGTCAAAAATACCTTCATCCAGGATCCAGGAATTCATTAACAGCTACAGGAAGCGACTAGAGGCTGTTATTTTTGCAAAAGGTGGATCTGCTAAATATTAATGTCACTTTTCTGTTGAGGTGCCCATACTTTTGCACCTGTCAAATTTTGAAATAATGCATATTTCACATTTTCGGTTAGTACAATAAACCTCATTTCAATCCTGAAATATTACTGTGTCCATCAGTCACTACATATATCACACTGAAATTGCTGTTGCAAAAAAACAATTTTATACAAAAAAAAAGAGTAAGATTAAGAGGGGTGCCCAAACGTTTTCATGACTGTATATGTTTTCGTCATATGCAAAATAGTTGTGTGCGAGGATGAATTTTGTAAGCTTCACCACAGAATCAGCATCAATCCATGTGTTTTCCAGGAAGGTTTTGCAGGCATTTAATCCATAGTGGTGCGAGATATTGCTGTACAGAGATTCCACATCCATGGTGGTGAGGATTGTTCCTTCTGGTGGAAGACCTATTACTGATAGTTTATTCAATAGGTTAGTTGTGTCCTGAATGTAGCGGGGTGTCTTTTTTACCAGGAGTTTGAGAACACCCTCTACCCATCCAGAAATTTGTTTGGTGAGGGAAATTTGTTTGGTGCCCATACATGAAATGATTGGTCTTCCTGGATTTCCTGATTTGTGGATTTTGGGAACCATGTAAAAAGTGCCTATTCTTGGACTTTCTGGTATCGGGTCATCAGCTCTTAATGATATGTCAGGTAGACCAGAGATCAGCTTGTTTAATTCCTTGTGATTGTCCTGTGTGGGGTCAGACTCCAATTTCTTGTAGTAGTGTGTGTCCGTCAGTTGTCTGTTTGATTCCTTCAGGTAGTCAGATTTATTGATCATAACTGTTGTTCCACCCTTATCTGCAGGTCTGCAGAGACAATGACCTTGGAGGCCTCAGAAAGACCTTTTTGAATCAGGGCTACCATCCAAGAGCAATTGAAAACCAAATTACAAGAGCTACTGGAATATCAAGGAACCATCTACATTACAAATCTAAAGAAGAAAACAACTGGGTCCCTCTTGTGGTCACCAACAATCCAAATCTGGAGGTGTTAAAAGGAGCTGCACGGAAACTACAACCACTACGGTAGAAGGATGCCTGACTAAAATCAATATTTCCAGCCCCCCTTCCCCTCCCCCCCCCCCCCCCCCCCACACACACTTCTGTGTTTTAGGCAGCCCCCAAATGTAAAAATCATCATTGTCAGAAGCTCACTGTCCTCCCCAATAACAACAGGAACCTTTCACTGCAACGAGAACAGGTGCAAAAGCTGTCCATTTATAATGACAATGGACAAGATAAAGATTCCTGGCTCACATCATGACAAGATCCCAGGTAACTTCAGCTGCAATGTGTTATACTTAATTATATGTACTAAATGTGTGAGCGGGAATCTATATATAGGGGAGACAGGGCAACAACTCAGAACTAGGATGAACTCTCATCGCCATACAATAAAGGAAAGAAGGACAGATTTACCTGTGCCTAGACATTTCTGTAGGCCTGATCACACAATATTGGACATGAAAATACTAATTCTAAAAGGTAACTTCAGATCACAGTGAGACTGAAGAGTGTGGGAATATAATCTGATAATGAACTTTGACACACTTAAGCAGGAATGAATGTCTCACATGGATATTTGTCTTTCTACATTCATTGAGGAATTTTCAGGTCTCAACCAACAAAGAACAATACAACAATCTGTACCTCTTATCTCAGAACTCTGATTGTTCCTCCCTAGCTGCTCTCCCTCCGAAGGCTGACTACTATTTTCTGCTTTACATCACCTGTCGTATTTACTGTATCTTCCTACCCTGTATATGTATATATGTGTGTGTCTTCAGAATTTGTGTCATTATTATCCTGATAAAGAGGCCAAAGAGCAGGGGTGGGGAACCTCAGGCCCTATAGGGCCACATGCGGCCCTCGGTGACCTTTTCTGCGGCCCCCGGGCAGATTCCTGGGGACCGCAGTGCTTGAGCTGGCAGCTACGTTTTGTCAACTGACTGCCCTTTAAATCCAGCTCCTCAGTGATCTCTATGCCCAAGCCTCAGCCGTCCCTGTAATGTATATGCCCCCAGTCTCTCCTATGATTTCTAGAGCTCTAGCAAACCTGGAAAAGAACTTGAGAAGCAACATGACCAATATCACCTGACATCACCTAACATCACAGCCACGCCAAAGAGAAACAGCTCCAGCCACCACAGAAGGGGGAGATGATTGTTAAACCAAATATATTACTGTACTTTTCAAGTTAATAGTTTTGTGCGGCCCCCAACGAATGGTAACAATTTCCAAATGGCCCCCTGCAGAAAAAAGTTTCCCACCCCTGTCATAGAGTCTTGAAAGCTTGCTTTTTCTTACCATCTTTTCAGTTCACCATTAAAAAATATCAACCACTGAGGACTCTCAGATTCTAATATTTTTCTATCTACTGCTTAACACGGTACAAACATTTTTTAACTTATCAAAATAGGGTTTGGATGGAGTTTTTCATTGGTCAAAAGGGATTCAGTTGTAACATTAGCTGGTGTCTAACTGCGCAGTGCCAGTGCTGTTTGGTTATCGTGTTACCATCACTGGCTTCAGTAATGGCCCAGGAGAGAATCATAGCTGATATCCGAAATAGGAAAATAATGGGGAGATTCCGAGCTCCATAGAACTGTCAAAAAGCTGAATTTTATTTTTATGTTCAATCTATTTTTATTGAAACAGGGAAGGGGACAAGGGTATCAAAAAGTACAAACATTGGAGATAACATATCTCCTTGAAACATCAATACAGTGTGTTCGTTATCATCAGGCTAACTCAGACAATGTCATTTAATGGCTGGAGAAAAAGCTTATGAGATCAAGCCTGCAAGAAAACTTCTTGAGAAAACAAGTAACAATTAAAATGGTCATTAAAAGAAGAAAAAGAATTGTTTTCCGTCCTAAAACAATAAGGCATCTGGATTTATTTAGTTTCTTAAGATATATTTCACCATTTTCTATAAGTTAGAAATCTATCGGGTAAAGTCAGGATATGGGAAAATGTCCCTTATTGGATTATTGATTCTTATCAACCATGTAGTTGGCCCTCTGTTCAAGGAACTCAGTCTTCAAAAATATAATGAGGGAAAAGAATAAGAAAGAAGCAGGTAGAAGGGAGTAGGAGGTATAGGAAAAGAGAGAAGGTAGACTAAAAAGCCGAGAAATTAGAGATAGGTATACCGAAGAAGAGGCTCCCCTATCCCCATGCCCCCGCGACTCCTATCTAGACCCGAGGTCCTCCAATCGCTTGGTATTCTAGTCGATCACCCCATTGAGAAACAAGTCTCTGCACTTAGGAGTATCCAAGAACATAACCCAAGAGCTCCATATCTTTAAATATCTGTCCCTAGCATCGGTGACCTCCGCCGTCAGCTCCTCCATTCTGTGAATTTTACCCATTTCCTCCAACCACTCTGTCAAAGTTGGTATGTGAGATGTTTTCCAATACCTTGGGATGACCGTTCTGGCTGCCGTCAAAAAGAATCGGAGTAAATTACCCTTTTGATATTTGATAGATCCCGGGAGGACAGAGAGTAAGGCCAACTCTGGGGTCACAGCCAAATCGTGTCCGCTCACAGCCTTGTAAAACTTAAAGACCGAGTCCCAAAATGGTTTAATCCTGTTACAATCCCACCAGATATGTAGCATTGACCCTCTAGAAGAACCGCACCTCCAGCAACTGTCAGAAGTTGAGGGGAAGGCCGCGTGTAAATTCACAGGACATTGGTACCATCTCGAGAGAATTTTAAAGTTCCTCTCTTGTGCCAAACATGCCATTGATAATTTATGGGTGTACAGACATGCCTTAGTCCAGTCCTCTCCCGTCAACTCCTCATCTAGTTCAGTTTCCCATCTATCAAAATATTTGGGTTTATCTTCTGGGTCTTTATGAAGTAACTCTGAGTAAATGAAGGAGACTAGATGTGTAGGGGGATTTTCCTGGGTGTAAACTTTCTCGAAGTGGGAGAGCACCGCAGAGAAGTTACCCTCTCGTTTATATTTGGCCATGAATGATTTTAGTTGGAGATGCTCCATCCAAGACCCTTCGCTATCAGGTCCCATCAAGAGCCTAGCGGGTACCAGTCCTCCTCCTCTAGAAATTTGGAACACTCTAGGTTCATCCTCCAACTTCCATTTTAAAAATGAAGTCTTTTGCAATGCCGGGGGGAACAGCGGGTTTTTAAAGAGTGGCGTCAGGGGCCCAAGTTTTTTGGCCAGTAACCCCTTCCTAACCTCAATATCCCATATTTTTAGAGTTGTTGTAATGGAGAGATTCTCGGGATCTATACTGGGTCTATCCAAAGGTAGTAACCAGGGTAGATACCTGAGAGGTGTATCTAAATCCCCCTGTTCTAACGTCACCCATTGTTTTGTTGTGTGATGGAACTGCCAGTCGAACATTCTCACCAGAACAGCCGCCCTGTGGTACATTTTAAAATTAGGTAATCCAGCTCCCCCCTGGAGTTTATGTCGATACAGGTTTTTAATACCTATCCGTGGTCGACGTCCTCCCCAGACAAACCTAGTGAGAAGGGTTTTTAAGCTGTCAAAGAAACTAGATGGGACATCTAACGGGACCGTCTGGAACAAAAACAGAAATCTCGGTAGTATGTCCATCTTTATCGCATTGATGCGACCAAACCATGAAATGTTTCTTTTGTCATACTTCTGTAGATCATTAGTCGTTTTCCGTAGAAGTGGGAGGTAATTTAAGTCGAACCACTTACTTGGGTCTTTAGGGACAAGGATTCCCAAATATTTTAGTGCCTCCGACTTCCATCTGAATGGAAAATGTTCCATCAAATGTAACTTTTCGTTCACCGGGAGGGAAACATCCATGGCCTCTGTTTTAGCTATATTCACCTTAAAGTTACTTAATTTACCAAATTTATCAAATACTTTCATTATAGAGGGGAAAGAAGTCCTGGGTTGGGTGACACATAAGAGCAGGTCATCTGCAAACAGCGCCGCCTTATAAGAGTGAGAATTCCAAGTTAGGCCCTTAATGTCGGGACTTTGTCTAATTGCATTTGCGAGGTGTTCCATTATGATGACATATATTAATGGAGATAGGGGGCATCCCTGACGAGTCCCGTTTCCAATGGGGAAAGCCGTTGACAGAGTTCCATTCACTCTCACCTTTGCAGTGGGTCCTCTATATAAAGACATGATCTTATTTATGAAACTGTCCCCCAGCCCTAGCTGCACCAGGGAAGCCCTCATAAACCTCCAACTGACCCGGTCGAAGGCCTTTTCCGCATCAACCGAGAGCAGACACATCGGGACCTTCAAGGCCCTCGACCGCGTCATCAGAAGCCTTAATTTATTTGTATTATCTCTGGCCTCCCTGCCTTGGATAAATCCTACCTGGTCATTATGTATAATTTGAGGGAGGAGAGGAGCCAGGCGGTTAGCCAGAATCTTGGAAAACAATTTTACATCAATATTAATTAAGGAGATGGGTCTATAGTTAGCTGCTTCAGTTTGTTCTTTCCCAGGTTTAGGTATAACACTGATGTGTGCCTCTAATGACTGAGGGACCCATGGGTCGTCAGGGGAAATTGAATTGAAGACTTTCGTTAGGAAGGGAACGATCAAGGGGCTGAACTGTTTAAAGAATTTGGCTGTATATCCATCTGGGCCAGGACTCTTCCCTCCCGGGGAACTCTTAATGACCTCGGTTACCTCAGTCTCGGTAAATTCTGAGTCTAATATGTCAGCGTCACAGGGTTTTAAAGTTGGTAACGCAGTCGCCTCAATATACTCCCTAATCTTCTCGTCTCTCTGAGTCTGGTCCATGTCGTCGTAATGACCTTTAATATTGTACAACTGACTATAAAAGTCTCCAAAAGTCTGTAGTATTTCGTCTGGGTTCTGTGTTAAATCACCAGTTGGTCGTCTGATTTGAGGAACTCTCCCCGGGACACCTCTTGGGTGTAGCAGTCTTGCAAGTGGTCTACCACACTTGTCACCGTATTCATATACAAACCTATGTAATCTCTCTTTACCCCGGAGGTATCTCTGATCAATCAGACGTCTCAAGTCATCTCTGGCAATCACCAATTCAGCCAAGGTTTGCTGTGATAGGGACTGTTTATGGGAGCACTCCAAGACTGATATTCTATTAGTCAAAGAATCAATTTTCTTTTGCTTTTCTTTCTTAATTCTAGACCCGTGCTTAACCAAAACCCCCTAATGACACACTTCAAGGTCTCCCATTGAGTTGGTATAGTAGTGGGATCACCTACATGTATGTTGAAAAACTCTGAAATGACAGTTTTGATCTCTGCGACGCACATCTCGTCATTAAGGAGATTGTCATTCAGCCTCCATGTCCATTGTTTGTTATGTCCCCCCCCCCGGCAATTGCATCTGACAGAATATTGGTGCATGATCCGACATGCAAATCTGGCCTATGGAGGCCTGGACCCGCCAGGTTAGGGTTACCTGACTTACTAGTATCATATCAATTCTACTGTAACTCTGGTGGGCAGAGGAGAAAAAGGTGTAATCTTTATCATTGGGGTGGAGGGCTCTCCATACGTCTACCAGGCCCAAATTTAGTATTGCTCTCTTAACCGCTCCCAGTTTTGCACGTGGGAATCTCCACCCTCCCGAGGAGCTATCAATTGTAGGGTTAAGACTAAAATTAAAATCCCCCCAACCAACAAAATCCCTTCAGCAAACGCAGCCAGCTCCTTGAGGAGAGTTAAGCATTTGTCCAGGGGGTTACTGTTGGGGAAATACCAATTAGCCACAGTAAAAATGGTAGAATTCACCTTCATTTTCAGAAAGATGTATCTCCCCTCCCGATCTATGACAGAGTCCACCACGGTATGAGCCAAGGATTTATGTACTGCTATAGAGACTCCCGAGAACGTGCCTCCGGGTTGGAGCTATGCAGCCAAACGTTATATCGTCTGCCACCGATGCCAGGGACATGACCCTTCTTGAAATGCGTCTCCTGTAAAAGCAATAACATTACTTTTTGTCTATGCATTTCTTCAATTATCTTATTACGTTTTTGAGGAGTGTTAAACCCTTTGACATTATATGAGCATATTTTCAGCTGATCCATTCTGTATATCTAGATTAAAAAATCTAATGACACGTCAGCTGATCCGACTAGATGTGTCCCTAAGATACCAACGGGCGCTACAGGGGCCGCAGGGGAGCTTGAAGAGAGGAGAAAAAGTAAGATAGAGAAAAGGTCAAGTTTAGAGAGAAGAAAGAAAAGTATAAAGTATTTACAATCTAAGAATTAAGAAAAGAGCACAGAGGCCCAACTAGGCAGGCCCCTGTCAATTTATTGTATGTAAAACAAACTTCTAAATCGCTGGAATGGTAGGGACAATCTAAACCCTGCACGTGTGTGCTTTGGGGAATCCCTGTTGGGGAAGGGCCTTCTATCAAGGAGCCCCCCTCCCAGGCTATGTATTCGAAATTACATATATTTTCCCATCTTATAGTATTAACGTTCACTCTGTGAGTTCAAGTCATCTTCCACGAGTGTGTCAGGGGAAGGGACCAGACCAACTATTAACTTGTACATTTCACCTATATAGTAAATGAACTCCGTGAGAATTGTTGGTATTCAATCATTCTTTCTAAAGGCTTATTTAAGAGAACCCAACCACCGTCTCCGTAAATAGTAAGTGGCAACTCCCACCCTCCCCATCTCCTATAGATAAGGTTAAACATTCAACTGATCCCAGGTAAAAGAATGGTAGGGGAAAGGAGGGGGAAGTCGAGGGAGGGGTGGGAGACACAGGGGGAGACAAGGATGAGGAAATGGCAAGGTAACATGAGGGTAAGGAAAATTCAACTAATAAACACAAGATTATAAGATAGCAATTATGACATTAGAAATCCTTTGTAACCGAGCAACTATAGCTTTGTAGGTGGATATCCGACATAATGTCTTATCTAGCGCGGAGGTCTCCGGTCTTCATATACTCTCTGTCCTCGACGAGGTGCTCCCATCGGTCTCTGGAAACCTCCTGCGGCTCTCAGAGGAAACTCTGGCCACCCGTTAATGGATACTGGCGGCACATCCAAATCAGAGGTGAAAGACTGCACATCTGCAGGGGATCGAAGAATGTACATTCGGCCTCCCTTTCTCACTTGTAATTTAAAGGGGAACCCCCAGCTGTAGTTCAAATCGTGGTCTTTAATCACTTCAAGCAGAGGGCGTAGAGCCCTCCGTTTCTGGAGAGTTAAACTCGACAAGTCCGGTAGAATCGCCAAGGTTTTATCTCTAAATCTGCAGATCTTTCTGTTTCGTATCTTAGCCATAATGGCGTCTTTGATGACGTATCTATGCACCCTACATATCACATCTCGGGGCCATTCAGGGTCAGATGGTTTAGGGCCCAGAGCTCTGTGTGCTCTATCAAGTTCAATAACGTTGGTGGGGGGATCTCCCATTATTTCGTTAAATAGGGTCTGGAGCACCTCTGGGAGGTCTCTGGATTCCACAGTTTCGGGTAGGCCTCGTATACGGATATTATTGCGTCGTCCTCTGTTCTCCCTGTCATCTAGGGCATCAACCAAGTGTGAGATCTGAGTGGACTGTGTTTGCAGCATGATCTGCTGAGATCTACATACTTCTTCCAAGGCTGTAATTCTATGGGCATGGTCCTGTCCCTGGGAATCGACCCTATTGACTTCGCCTCTCAGACAGGATAATTCGCTCCGGTACGCCTGTTCTAGACGTGCAATGTATGACTCCATGTCCTCCCTTGTAGGGATGGAGGCCATGCGAGCCCGGAGGTCTCCCAGCTCCGTCAGCACACTGACCCTCTGAAGATGATCATCAGGGAAAAACATCGCCCCTGTGTTTTGCAGCACATGTTGGAATCTGGGTCCTCCTGTGTTGGACCCTATGGGTCCCATCAGAGCCGCAGCTGAATCTGCCACATAGTCTGGAGATTTCTGGGGTGTCCCATCTGCTCCCGTCTGGGCCTGTCGGGTGTCCTGGGTCCCGGGGTCTCCAGCCCGAGACCCACGAGGACTCAATCCCGCTGTTTCGTCTCCTTCCAGAGGCTCAGCATCGGCTCCCATCCCAGAGGGGTCCCCCTCCTCCTCCCGATACCTTAGCTGCGAGCTCGCCGCTTCCTCCGTCATCACAGCTTGTCTGCTGCTTGATCCCTTGTCTGCACGCCCTCTGCTCGGCTTTGTCCCTCGCTTGGATGTCTTTCAGCCCGTCCGTGATGTGAGGATCCTTGTACTGTAGCTGCCGCTATGTTGGGCTCTGCTGCTCCTCCTCCCCTCTGCATCGCGGCCATCTTAGTTGAGGCGCTTCTGGCGGGAAGTCTATCCCTTTTATCAAAAAAATGGTGTATAGTTGTTCCTGGGGTCCTCTGTGTCGGGAGACTGGTGCCTGATGTTCTCACCGACTTCCCCTTGCTCATGGCTGTCGTTAGAACTCCGATGGCTTAGTATAAGTAGCAGATATAAATGCCCGGGAGCGGGAGCTAGTAAAACCAGCGTCCTCACTCCTCCATAGCCAGGCCACGCCCCTCTGAATTTTATTTTTAAATACAATATGTCACTATTCATGCTGCCAAAAACTCAAGCAGCATGAATCAGAACCTAGTTGCATGATTGCAGACATGTATTTTTTCTCTGAAATAGAAAACATAGTTTGACGAGCAGACCAGGCACTATAGGGAAAGCCAAGTGCCTGCGCTGCCCCTGGCTAATGTCTTCCTTGCACTGCTGTATATGATTGATGGATCTCTTCCTATGTACACTACTGTTCAAAAGTTTCAGGTCGTTTAGGAATTTCCTTATTTTTGAAAGAAAAGCACTTTTTTTTTTTCAATGAAGCTAACATTAAATGAATCAAATAAACTCTATATATTGTTAATGTGGTAAATGACTATTCTAGCTGCAAACGTCTGGTGTGTTTAATGCATATCTACATAGGTTTATTGAGGCCCATTTTCAACAACCACCACTCCAGTGTTTTAATGGTACATTGTGCTTGCTAACAGTGTAAGAAGGCTAATGGATGTACAGAAAACTGTCACGTCCTACTGACGGACTCACACGTGGACCCACTGGACCGCGTAAAGCGGATGCTGATACCGGGTGATAGAGAGGCAGACACGTACCGTAGAGTCAACGGGTTTATTAAACAGAACTATAACACAGAACCACACGCCCCTGGAGAGGGCCACAAGGTCGCAACACCGGGAGCCCAGCGAGGGAGACCCCGGAGCGCTTGACCCCTATACAGGGATACCGCCGGGATCAGCCTCGAAGGGGCCAATGCTACGGACACAAGTGTTCAACCGACCCCAGGCGACGTGGTAATGAAACAGCACCCGGGAATACAATACGAAACGAGAACCGTGAATACAGAGCACCAGGAACACGGGGAACCAGGAACACAGGAGAGATCCAGGAACACGGAGAGATCCAGGAACACAGGGAGATCCAGGAACACGGAGAGATCCAGGAACACGGAGAGATCCAGGAACACAGGGAGATCCAGGAACACAGGGAGATCCAGGACCACGGGGGATCCGGAGCCGGGCGAGAACCAGCGATCAGCTTGGAGGGAATCAGGAGACCATCCAGGAACACGGTGATCAGCCAGGAACCGGCAGGAACGAGATCTGGGGGAGGTAACACAGAGCGATCAGGTAACAGACCAAACGGAGAGCGACCTGACAGACCAGAAGTGGCAACTTCACTCAGGGGAAGGTGAAGGTCGAAGTTGCCCTGGCCCCGACTGATTGAAAACAGGAGGTTTAAATCAGAGCAGGGCAGTCCTGATTGGAAGGACCCAGAGACCTGGTGATTGGTTGAGGGGAGGAGCAAGCTCCCTGCAATCTCTCCAGCAGAAACTGCATTGGAGACAGTTTCATGTGCTGAAGCAGTGGTACCGGAAGTGAGAGGAGCAGTGTTGCTCCAGCAGAGGGAGTAAGGGCAGCAGGCCGCGGGCACGGGCGGCAGACCCCCGAGGGGTAACAAAAACCCTAGAAAACCCTTGTACAAGTATGTTAGCACAGCTGAAAACAGTTTGGCTGATTAGAGAAGCTATAAAATTGACCTTCCTTTGAGCTAGTTGAGAATCTGGAGTATTACATTTGTTTGTTCTATGAAACTCTCAAAATGGCCAGAAAAAGAGAACTTTCATGTGAAACTCGACAGTCTATTCTTGTTCTTAGAAATTAAGGCTATTCCATGCGAATAATTGCCAAGAAACTGAAGATTTCCTACAACAGTGTGTCCTACTCCCTTCAGAGGAGAGCACAAACAGGCTCTAACCAGAGTAGAAAGAGAAGTGGGAGGCCTCGCTGCATAACTGAGCAACAAGTCAAGTACATTAGAGTCTCTAGTTTGAGAAATCGACACTTCACAGCTCCTCAACTGGCAGCTTCATTAAATAGTACCCGCAAAATGTCAGTGTCAACATCTACAGTGAATAGGCGACTCCAGGATGCTGGCCTTCAGGGCAAAGTGGCAAAGAAAAAGCCATATCTGAGACTGGCTAATAAAAGGAAAAGATTAATATGGGCAAAAGAACACAGACATTGGACAGAGGAAGATTAGAACAAAGTTTTATGGACAGACAAATCAAAGTTTGAGGTGTTTTGATCACAAAGAAGAACATTTGTGAGGCGCAGAACTGAAAAGATGCTGGAAGAGGCCTGACGCCACCTGTCAAGCATGGAGGAGGTAATGTGATGGTCTGGGGTTGCTTTGGTGCTGGTAAGGTGGAGATTTGTACAAGGTAAAAGGGATTTTGAATAAGGAAGACTATCACTCCATTTTGCAACGCCATGCCATGCTGTAATTGCTGCAAAGTGAGCATTCTTTGATGAAAGCAAAGTTTGAAGGAGAAAATTATTATTTCAAATAAAAATAATTATTTCTAACCTTGTCAATGTCTGGACTATATTTTCTATTCATTTTGCAACTCATTTGATTAATAAAAGTATGAGTTTTCATAAACATAAAATTGTCTGGGTGACCCCAAACTTTTGAACAGTAGTGTACACACATGAGAGATACATATTTAATCAACCACAGCAGTGTCAGGAGAAGTCGACCAGGCACAGCGCTGGACAAGTTCCATCTCATAGTCCTGGCCAACCTATGTTTTCAATGAAAAGCCGTAGATGTTCAGACAAAAAATATACCAGGCTGCAATTGTGTGCTTTAGGCAGCATGAATTAAGTGACAAGTTGTGTTTAAAGGCCAACTCTCGAATTATTAAATTGTTTTCATTATTTATCATGAGAATAAGCAAGTTTGCAATTGACCTGCTTTTTTATTTGCTAAGGTTCTCCTGCAGTGAAGGCTTTTATGTTTCATAGTTTACAGCTAGATTCCATGGAACTCTGCCACTAATGTATTGTCCGAACCTGGCCAAGAGTGTGCAATAGTTACATTCGAAGAGAGGGCTTAACTCCTAAAATAGTAGTTGGCTCTCTCAAGGCAATTGATTTCTATTCAGCAGTTAACTGTCCACCTTCCTTCTAGTGAGACCCGCATGCTCAGTAGGCATAACGGATCCATGTTTTACTGCATCTGGCACCCATTGACTTCTATTATAATGGATGCCAGATCATACAAGATCCGGCTGGATATGGATTTTTAAATGGTTCATAAAATGTTGCATGCAATGATTTTTGTACTCGTTAAAAACGGGATCCGGTAGCAACCTGATGCAACACGATGCTACAGGACACCATTAAAGTAAATGGGCAAAAACCAGTGCCTGTCAGGATCCTGTTTTTGCTGAGGGGAGAGGAGCATGGGGGTTCAAGAGAAAAGAGGAGCAGCAGGAGGGACAGAGGAGAGGGGGACGAGGGTGCAGGAGGACAGAGAAGCAGCAGGAGGGACAGAGCAGAGGAGGACAGGGGTGCAGGAGGAACAGGAGATCATCAAAGGTCAGTGATAGGGGCCTGCACTTTAGGATTGAGAAGAGAGTGAAAGGTGTCAAAGAATTTTGTTTGGATTGTTAGCTAGTGAGGAGATCAAGGAGGTGAGGTAGGTCTGTTTGGCGAGATGAAGGGCAGAGTTATAGGTTCTTAGCATAAATTTATAGAGACAAAAATCTGCATCTTAAGACAAAATACTCACCAAAAAAGATGTAATGCTAATTATGCGTTTGTTGGTGTGTATTTGGTGCAGATTTTTGTCCTGTGTGGGTCATTTAATGTGGCACCTCAGAAACAGGGCTTGTGCCCTATGTTAATGTGTGTAAATGTGATTAAAATTTATTGGGACCATCTATATAATTTGTGGGAATGTGGTGAGGGGCTACATGATTGTGTAAAAGCTACTAAGTTATTATAATCACTGTTTAAAGTCCGGTCAGCTTTTGCAGCCAAGCGAGGACTTCTCTGCTTCTTCTACGCAATTTGCATATGACGGCACGTTTTGCCTATTCTGAAAGTTCTCAACACACTGAATTGTCCAAAGCGGCATAGGAGGAGCTACAATCATGTAGCCCTTCACCAGGTCCCCACAAATTATATACATGCTCCCAATAAATTTTAATCACATTTACACACATTAACATAGGGCACAAGCCATTTAAGAGGCGGGGTCTCGCCCTGGGCGATATAGAGACGGGGAATTGGAGAATTTAGTGCAGGAAAACCCAAAACAAGAATTGACATGCTGCAGATTTTCCTGCACTATAATACACAGCATGTCCGCTGCAGAAAAAAAAGGCATCATTAGGACAGGAGTTAGCAAAACCCATAAAGAAACACAAGCGAGCGGGGTGCAACTGCCCGGAACCACAATAAGGTAGAGGTGCAGTGTCACACAAAAGCGGAGAATGTGTCAAAAAAGAGGGGAGAAAAGGACTTCTGTACTGGAGGTGCATACTGTATATTGGTGAAAAACAGTATCTTTATTGAGTGATCAACCTGAAAAAACACTAGAGACAAAAATACATAAAAACATCTGAAAACAATATTACAGTGTAACAAGGAATGGCTCTTACAACACACTATAGATGGATGGACACCAGTAATAAATATCATGTCATGGGTTTAAAAGCAGGCAAGGCTAGATGAGGCCCACATACTGATGGAAGGTACAGTTAGGGCCAGAAATATTTGGACAGTGACACAATTTTCGCGAGTTGGGCTCTGCATGCCACCACATTGGATTTGAAATGAAACCTCTACAACAGAATTCAAGTGCAGATTGTAACGTTTAATTTGAAGGGTTGAACAAAAATATCTGATAGAAAATGTAGGAATTGTACACATTTCTTTACAAACACTCCACAGTTTAGGAGGTCAAAAGTAATTGGACAAATAAACATAACCCAAACAAAATATTTTTATTTTCAATATTTTGTTGCGAATCCTTTGGAGGCAATCACTGCCTTAAGTCTGGAACCCATGGACATCACCAAACGCTGGGTTTCCTCCTTCTTAATGCTTTGCCAGGCCTTTACAGCCGCAGCCTTCAGGTCTTGCTTGTTTGTGGGTCTTTCCGTCTTGGTCTAGATTTGAGCAAGTGAAATGCATGCTCAATTGGGTTAAGATCTGGTGATTGACTTGGCCATTACAGAATGTTCCACTTTTTTGCACTCATGAACTCCTGGGTAGCTTTGGCTGTATGCTTGGGGTCATTGTCCATCTGTACTATGAAGCGACGTCCAATCAACTTTGCAGCATTTGGCTGAATCTGGGCTGAAATTATATCCCGGTACACTTCAGAATTCATCCGGCTACTATTGTCTGCTGTTATGTCATCAATAAACACAAGTGACCTAGTGCCATTGAAAGCCATGCATGCCCATGCCATCACGTTGCCTCCACCATGTTTTACAGAGGATGTGGTGTGCCTTGGATCATGTGCCGTTCCCTTTCTTCTCCAAACTTTTTTCTTCCCATCATTCTGGTACAGGTTGATCTTTGTCTCATCTGTCCATAGAATACTTTTCCAGAACTGAGCTGGCTTCTTGAGGTGTTTTTCAGCAAATTTAACTCTGGCCTGTCTATTTTTGGAATTGATGAATGGTTTGCATCTAGGTGTGAACCCTTTGTATTTACTGTCATGGAGTCTTCTCTTTACTGTTGACTTAGAGACAGATACACCTACTTCACTGAGAGTGTTCTGGACTTCAGTTGATGTTGTGAACGGGTTCTTCTTCACCAAATAAAGTATGCGGCGATCATCCACCACTGTTGTCATCCGTGGACGCCCAGGCCTTTTTGAGTTCCCAAGCTCACCAGTCAATTCCTTTTTTCTCAGAATGTACCCAACTGTTGATTTTGCTACTCCAAGCATGTCTGCTATCTCTCTGATAGATTTTTTCTTTTCTTTCAGCCTCAGGATGTTCTGCTTCACCTCAATTGAGAGTTCCTTTGACCGCATGTTGTCTGGTCACAGCAACAGCTTCCAAATGCAAAACCACACACCTGGAATCCACCCCTGACCTTTTAACTACTTCATTGATTACAGGTTAACGAGGGAGACGCCTTCAGAGTTAATTGCAGCCCTTAGAGTCCATTGTCCAATTACTTTTGGTCCCTTGAAAAAGAGGAGGCTATGCATTACAGAGCTATGATTCCTAAACCCTTTCTCCGATTTGGATGTGGAAACTCTCATATTGCAGCTGGGAGTGTGCACTTTCAGCCAATATATATATATAATTGTATTTCTGAACATGTTTTTGTAAACAGCTAAAATAACAAAACTTGTGTCACTGTCCAAATATTTCTGGCCCTAACTGTATATAATAAAATTTAGTGAGCTATTTGGAGGAGGTAATAGCAACCTATGTTCTGAAATACAAGGGGGGGGGGGTGAAAGCAGAGGCTAAGCTACAAGGAGAGGATCAGAGGCTATGCTACAGAGGTGAGGGGGGGAGTAGAGGCTATGCCACAAGGTGGGGTGCAACTTTCCAGAACCACAATAAGGTACAGGTACATCATCAAAAACCCATAGACATTGCTGGGAAAACACGCTGCTGCATATCTTGGTGCAGATGTGTTGCTTATATGAAGTAGATAGGCGGCAAAGTATGTATCGTGCGATCAGACCCTAAATCTAAGCCTCCTGCCCAATGTCTTAATGTTACCTTCCATTGGCAGCACGTTAAAAGCATTAAAATGGATGACGTGGTGAAGGCACTGGTACAATCCACAGCCGTACAGCAAGAAGCTAATTGCTTAATGACAGCATAGCTGAAGGAACTGGTGGAAACGACAGGTAGAGGCCGCCAACTTCAGGAGCCCTTGGCGAATGTACCTGAGGTAAATCCGGAGGCAGACCAGAGGGTGATTCATGTGAGTCGGTACTGGCAGAAACTGACTACAGAGGATGATGTTGAAGCATACCTGACCACTTTTGAATGGACAGCGGAGCTGGAAAAGTGGCCAAAGGCACAATGGGCCGTCTTGCTTGCTCCTTTTCTTGCCAGTGAGGCCCAAAAGGCTTACTTAGATCTGGAGCCTGAAGCAGCATAGGACTTTGATGAACTAAAAGCCGAGATCCTAGCCCGGTTAGGAGTGACGACGGCCGTACAAGCACAGCGAGCTGATCAATCGACTTATCAGCCCGATAAACCACCACGGTCCCAGATGTTCGACCTTATTCACTTGACTAAGAAATGGCTACAACCCGAGGTTCTGACGGCGCTAGAGATGATACAAAGAGTTGTCCTGGACAAGTACCTAAGAGCTCTACCGCTAGCCCTGAGAAAATGGGTAAGCCATGTAAACCCCACGATGGCAGATCAGCTGGTGGATCTAGTGGAGCATTGTTCCATGGTGGAAGGACTCCTGGACGATGCTACACATCCTCCCTCTTCCCCCTCTCCACGAGGATCTGGTAAGACTGTTCCAGGGTCTAGGGGAGGTGGAAAAAGTTATAAGACAGTGGGGGAGGAAAACGGGACTGCCGGCACTGTGAAGCCTAAGGTGCCAAACTATGGACTAAGCAAGAGGCCCGTAAGGTGTTTCCGCTGCCAGGAGGTGGGCCACATTGCTGCAAACTGTCCAGTAACTACTGAACCAATGCAGTGAGATGTCACAGACTTTGAAAAACGCATGGCTCTGGTTGCACGGGTAATGTGTGTTGCTGCATGTCAAGGAGATATGGAAAAACACCTGTGTGACTTGTCCGTTGATGGCAAAAATGTTGTTGCGCTGTTGGATTCGGGGAGTGTGGTAACTCTGGTAAAGGCCAGTCTGGTGTCAGTCCCGACGGGTCCGGCAGATACATTTTCTGCGACGTGTGTGCATGGAGACACCTGCTTGTACCTCACAACTGTCTCCTGCATTACTACTCCCTATGGGTCTGTGCATCATAAGATGGGACTAGTCCCAGTATTATTGCATGATGTCATTCTGGGCAGGGATTTTCCCCACTTTTGGCAGTTGTGGGAGAACCAGTTGATACTCCAGGGTAGCAGCATAGGTGACCCTTCTCCAACGCCTTGTGTGGGCCTGGAGCCACTGACGGATGCCCCACAAGAGGATTCCAGGGAGGAATCCGCTGAAAACGACCTCCAGTTCCCGTTTTCAGTTATGGCTGGCGATTCTGATGAACCTAGGGCAGAGGCGGTGGCTGGCGGCCGTCCACCTCCCTGTTTGCTGGATTCAGAAGTCTGGTAAAAGAAGCCTGAACAGATTTATCACGTGAATCTGATAAAACCCTGGAAGAACCGTTTGGCTCTGTCAGCAGGTCTGGCCCTTCCGATCTGCAAACAGACTATACCGGAGGTCTGGATTGCGCTTTCGGAGCGGCAAAAGACAGACATCAAGCAGTTCGTAATAAACAACCAAAAGTTTTTCTACGAGAAACCTGGGCAGACCACGCTCATTAAACATGATATCATAACAGAGCCAGGCGTAACAGTTCAGGTAAAGCCCTACAGAACCCGGAAGCTCGGCGGGAAGCCGTCTCCCGAGAAGTGAAGGCGATGTTAGGGTTAGGAGTAATTGAGGAATTGCATAGTGCCTGTCCGAGCCGATTGTATTAATTCCTAAACCAAACAGCACCATCCGATTCTGCAATGACTTCAGGAAACTGAATGCAGTCTCCAAATTTGATGCCTACCCTATGCCATGGGTCGATGAATTAATAGATCGGCTTGGAAAAGCCCAGTATATCACGAACCTAGACTTAAAGGGATCCTGCCACCTCCAAAACACCTCCTAAGCTACTAAAACATGTGCCTGCAGCATCCTATCACTAATCTCACACTCCTTTTGTCTCCTAAAAGCATCCTGTAAAAGTGCATAAAAACGTTTTAATAATTACTCATTAGTGATTATAATTAGCAGGGGCTATATTGTTTAGCCCTTAGGGCGTGTTGTTTTGCAGCCTGAATGATCCACCCTCTCTCTGTCTGTGCTGCTGTGATGTGGAGCTGAAGGCAGGAACTAATGATTTGCATTCTGTGAGTGACAGAGAGGGGGGAGGGCAATGCCTGCACAAGCAAAGCAAACAGACAGAGAGAGGGTGGATCATTCAGACTGCAAAACAACACGCCCTAAGGGCTAAACAATATAGTCCCTGTTAATTATAATCACTAAAGGTACCTTTACACGCCGCTACGGAAGGTTAGAAACCACCGGGTGTCTCACGTGCACGTGCACGTTGCAACGGTTCCTAACGGTACCTGATACCGCATTTACATGCCGCTACAAGGTGCTCCACAAAAGGTTTTTTCGATCCCTGGAAGCACCGACGGGTGCCGCAGGTTACCCTCTGTAGAGCACCTTCCCTGATTTACACGCCGCTACCACAAGGCAATATAGGCGGACCTGGGGCAGCAGGGACAACACATAGGCGTGCCAGAGTTGTCGATTACGAGACGCTCGTACGGTGATTGGACAATGCAATAGCATCATGATTGGCCAGCCAGCGCAGGAAGGCTGGCTAATACATGATGCTATTGCAATTGTGTAGTGTGACTGGTCAGCTCCTCAAATATGCCGCGCTATGCAGGGACAACCAATCGTAACACAGGAGCTTCCACCAATGATCGCTGATGGGGCACGGTATCCCGGAGGTTGTGTCACGACCCAGGGAGCTCACTAGGTGACGAAAATACCTTCTTGTTCCTCGATTACACGCCGCTACCATAGGGTTTAAACCTACCTGTTTTTGAGCACGGCTGAAAGACAGGTGTCGAAAGTGACCGGTGGCAACAACCTGAATTACACGCCGCTACCTCGCGGTGTTTTGACGGTACAAGATACAATTGTCTCTGACATCCAGTGGTTTCTAACCTTCGGTAGTGGCGTGTAAAGGTACCATAATGAGTAAGTATTAAAACGTTTTTATGCACTTTCACAGGATGCTTTTAGGAGACAAAAGGAGTGTGAGATTAGTGATAATATGCTGCAGGGACATGTTTTGGTAGCTTAGGAGGCGTTCTGGAGGTGACAGGATTCCTTTAACAAAGGGGTATTGGCATATCCATCTGACGGAAGCAGCTAAAGAGAAAACTGCGTTTTCACACCGGGTGGTTTATTCCAGTATGTACATATGCCGTTTGGACTTCACGGGGCGCCCGCGACATTCTAGAGAATGATGGACCGAATCCTGAGGCCACATAGGCAGTACGTGTCTGCCTATTTGGATGATATTGTAATATACAGCCTGGACTGGGAGGACACCTCAGGAAAGTACAAGCAGTGATTGAGGACCTGTGGGAGGCAGGTCTAACGGCAAACCCCAAGAAATGTCATATCGCTCTAGAAGAAGCCGGTATTTGGGATACGTAATTGGGAGGGGAATCGTTACGCCCCAGATTGACATGGTACAAGCCATTCAGAACTGGCCGCAACCAGTCAACAAGAAGCAGGTTAGAGCTTTTTTGGGGATTGCTGGCTATTACCGACGGTTCTTTCCCAATTTTGCAGCCATCGCTGTCCCCTTGACAGATCTTGCAAAAGGGAAAGACTCTGTCATGATCAAATGGACCTCAGCAGCTGAAGAAGCCTTCCATAAGCTAAAACTAGCCCTTTGCTCTCAACCTGTGCTGGTGTCTCCTGATTTCCAAAGCGAGTTTGTGGTCCAAACGGACACTTCGACACCGGTATAGGGACGGTATTGTCACAACTGAGAGAAGGAGAGGAACATCCGGTCCTTTATCTAAGTCGGAAGCTAAATAAGCATGAACGGAAGTATGCAGTAGTGGGAAAAGAATGCCTAGCCATTAAGTGGGCTCTAGAGTCCCTGAAATATTACTTGGTGGGAAGAAAGTTCAGGCTGATCACTGACCATGCCCCTCTCAAGTGGATGCACTTGCATAGGGAACGGAATAGCCGGGTGACCCGGTGATTCCTTGCCCTGCAGGCCAACAATTTTACGGTGGAGCACCGCCCAGGAGTGCAGATGGGAAACTCAGATGCCCTGTCTCGGGTGGACTGTTTTGTGGGTGCCGGTGCTCAGCCGGGGTGGTCTGAGCAGAGGGGGGGAATATGTGAGAATCATGTGGGATTAGTGGATGAGGGCAGGTATATCTCGTCCAGGTATATGTCCTATGTAACCTGGCCTGGTCAGTATCACCTGGCTACTAATGAATTAATGGGAGGCAGTGGGCAGATGTAAAAGGAAGGCTAGGAGGTTGGGTGTGTGTCTCAGCTTGGGAACACAGAAAGTCTGTCTGTGTGACACATGTGAGTGGAAGCATTGCTCAGTGTTTATGTGGTTTAGCTGGAAGGGAGAAGCCCTCCAGTCTGCAGTCAGGATTTCATCCTGTTTAGTTAGAGCCAGACAGGCAAGGATTTATTTTGTTGCTGTATTTTCTTTTGCTTTCTGTTTTTGCTTTTACCTGAATAAATCTGACTCAGTGTCAGTTGCACCCAGATCTCTGCTGTACACCTGAGTTGAATGCTGAAACTACATATATATATGTGACAGGTATGACAGTTAGTAGTTAAGAAGAAGTGATGGGTGGGTCTGGTTAGCTACATACCTCCCAGGGGACGGTGTGTTACTGGGGGTTATCAGGTGTCCACTCCCTGGTCACATGTCTCTGTTAGCCAGCCCCTGGAAGACTTCCTGTTTGTAGCACATGGGAGGAAAACCATGTGTGGGAATGGAGGTTGCCAGAACTCCTGGATGTTGAGACTGGACGGAGCAGTCTGAAACCTGCAGAGCTGTGGGAATCAGGAAACCCCAGAGAATAGGGACTTAGGCGTATAGACTGGCCCATGTTTATTTTCTGGAGTGTGGTTTATGAAAGGCAATGAACTGACATTGGACTGTTCTGATATAAATCCGTTGCTGTGTAGATTGTTTTTGTGCTGTCAAATGAGTGAAGCCCAACCCGCTTAGTGATCGCTACATCACATTTTGGTGGAGAATGGGAGCATTGTTGCAGCCTGGTTGCTAGGGGCAACTGCACAGCTATAAAAACGTGGATGCAAGTATCTGGCTGTGGCTCGGCAGGGCCATGAAGATTAAAGCATCTGGCTGTGGCTCGGCGGGGCCACAAAGTTTGTCACCGCTCTCGACCCAGGTGAACATGGGAGGAGTAAAGCGAATGACTGAGTTGTGGGCTCACGAAAATCTTTCAGTGAGAGCCGTGCTGAATGCCAGGTGGATCGCTGTGCAAAGACTAGAGAACCTTAGAGGACGTCACTGTTGCAGGATCCGGCCATCCAGGAAATGCTGGGCTGCTTGGTGGGCAGCAACACACCACAGGCTGGAGATCCTGGTTGTACAGGTGGCACAACCAGGAAAGGTTAGTGGTAATCTACCCCCTCTCCCTAGAACACCGGGTATTACCCATTGGAGCGCCCCTCCAGTTTTTTTTGTCTCATTGCAGCTAGAGAAGTCTGGCAGCATGGAGGAGCTCCTGAAACACCTGCTGCAGGGCCAGGAGCAACAGCGCCAACAACCTGTTTTGGGGTGTCCCTAAAAAGGATCCCCTATATACTGGTTTGCCCAAAAGGAGGTGGTGTCCCAAAAGGGGGAGGTGTCCCTAAAGTGAGTAATGGCCCAAAAGAGGGCGGAGTCCCAAAAAGTGGTAGTTGCTCAAAAGGGGACGGAGCACCCTGAATCCCAAGCGGAGGCGCAGATGGACTGTAGCCGACGTCAATTTTGTTTGTACTATGTGTCTAGTCTGTCATATGGACTACCCACCCGGAGAGGTGCCACGCAGGTGTTCCGTGGAAGTTAATGCGGAATCCGTGACTGGTCTTGTAGACTCTGGGAACTTGGTTACCTTAGTGAGGGCCACACCTGAAATCCATCTGATGCCCGGACAGTGAATACAAGGTAGCTGTATTCATGGGGCCACTAAAGAGTACTGTGGGGCAGCGCCTGGATGGCAAGTCAGGAAACACGTGGAGCCCGGTAGTGGTTCAAACAGGACCCGGTGTTTATTGCTGATACACACAGCGGTGGCACAGTCTGCCGGAATCCGGGTCGCAGCCGGGTACACAAGACACAGTTCATATAACGTACCCGGGTCCTTCAGGCCAAAGGCCTCCGTTCTAGGTCACCCCGAGTTCCCCAGCCCTCCTGGGCTAGGCCGTGTTAGACTAGCACACGGCCTCTTGGAACTCTAGACCTCTCCTGTCTATCTCTCTGCTGCTGCTGCAGCTAAGGCACAAATCTCTGTACAGGGAACCCCGCCCTGCCTCCTGACCAGGCTTTTAACTCCGTGTCTACTTCCGGGACCTTGCAAGACCCGGAGCGGAGGAAGCGGACCGTCCCTTTCTCTCATACCCTATACCGGGCTCAATACGTGACAGTGCGCATTCTGGGGGAGACATAGCACCCCTCGCATATGATCCCCCGCACTGTCTCACACCCCCCCCCCCCCTCGGTTCAAACTTGTGGGGTTGAACCCCAGCCATCATACAGGGTGCCCGGGACAGGGCATCCGCATTACCCTGCAACTTGCCAGCCCGGTGCTCCACCGTAAAATTGAAGTTTTGGAGGGACAGGAACCACCGGGT
>JARQOC010000002.1:419920786-419935541 GCA_033576535.1 Allobates femoralis
ACGTCTCGCAGCAGTCTGTAATGTGTTTGTGGCCTGGCCAGCATCAGTGTCTATTGTATTGTATACGGCCAGCAGCACTCTCTATTGTGTACAGCCAGCATCAGTCTCTATTGTGTATTCATTACTGTGTGTATAGCTAGCAGCCATCTCTGTTGTCTATACGGCCCACAGACATCTCTATTGTGTATATAGCTAGCAGCTATCTCTACTTTGTATTCTCTATTGTTTATACAGCTATTGTGTATTCATCTCAACTGCGTGTGTAATATATAATCGAGAGAG
This sequence comes from Allobates femoralis, assembly GCA_033576535.1. Classification (NCBI taxonomy): domain Eukaryota; kingdom Metazoa; phylum Chordata; class Amphibia; order Anura; family Aromobatidae; genus Allobates; species Allobates femoralis. The sequence goes on from JARQOC010000002.1 coordinate 419,921,069, forward strand.
TTTAAAAAAAAAAAAAAAAAAGCACAAAAATATAGAAACAAGTGGACTTTATTACCCAATGGCATGGCCACACATTGGGCAATAAAGTCCACTTTCTTCTATTTTTTCTTTTTTGTGCTGTTTTCTCCTTTTTTTTTTTTTTTTTTTTTTTTCTCTCTTGTAAGGAACCATCTGGATTGCTGGTTGGGAAAGCCTTGCACATAAATTGGGGTAATTTTTGGTGCTGTTCCAATTTTTCACTATAAATATATGTTTTGGGTGAAGGTGGAGTCGGTTGGATGCTGGGTGGAGTCTCGGGGGGGCCCCCAAAATTTTGGCAGTAAGGTGCCTCGGAATTGGCAACCCTGCCAGGACAACATACTGCCCTTCTTAGGATGTAAAACAATCCATCACTCAAAGGGTACTGTTCACACCCATCATGAATATGTGGGGAAACATAGCAATCATCATTTAGATTGTCAAAACGCAAAGAAAGAGGATTTTATAATGCTTTTTTATTTAATTTATACGGACTTAACATACAGAAAAGACAGGATACAAATTATTGCACAGTTCCAAGCCAAAGGTTTGAAACGCACCAGAATGGGAGACTTATTAACAGACTGTGTTTGTGCATATAGCAATCAAAGCCAGCAAAGATACACATCATAACCATAAGTGAAAAAACCATAATAACCCGTTGCCTATATACAGGGAATTCCACTATTACATGACACACTATGGCAATTCACCCAGGGATTAATAGGCTAAGGTTTGGTGCATCTGTACAACCCTACATAAGTCCCCTAATTTTCCCAAACTTATCCACCTGTTGTTATTGGCAGGTAGCTGCTGTGGACAGAAACCATATGTCCGTTTTGTGGGCAATATGCCCGCTTCTTCGGGGGTATGTTCTTACTCCCGCCCGGCGGGCCTTTTGTGTGCACCGCCAGTCTGTCATGTGATCAGGATACCGGATGTGGGCGGGGCATCACTTGGGTAATCGGAAGATGCTCCCCACGTCACCACAGCCGCCGGATATCAAGGGAGCGGGGCGTCGCCAAGGTTCCTAGCAATGCTCACTCATCACTTGCTCAGTACCCCCGCTGCTTGGGATGCGTCACCAGATCAGCGGCAGGTGCTGAGACACATCGGAAAGAATGACGTTTAAGATCTTGGATTACATTTGCTGTGGTCAGTGCCGGGACAAGGCATTTTGGTGCCCTAGGCAGGTAAGGCAAACGGCCCCCCCCCCCCCCCCCGAAATATGTCTGGGAATAAAAATGTCAGCATATTTTGAAAGTAAAGTTAATTTAACGGGGACCTATAAAAGGTTCGTCCAACCACACTACAGAGACATAGGTTGTTTACATTGTGAGCCCCAATGGGGACAGTGTTCATGATGTATGTAAAGTGCTGTGGAGTGCATAGTGTAATATAAATGCAAAAAGTATTATTCTTAATATTATGTTACAATACCAGGATCTGAGGATCTTCTATTTCGAGGTCAGGGACTCTCTGATGCCATGTTGCTGCTTGTCTCGCTGTTGTCCTCTTTTGAAACTGCAGTGCGGTGGACAAGAGAGCATTAACTGGTTAATAACAAGAAGTATGGAGTGTGTACTGAGCCATAAACCCTCCCCTTACCATGAAGTATGGAGTGTGTACTGACTGAGCCATAAACCTCCTCATACCATGTCCAGCAGACATTGTAGGATTACTACCCATATATACTCGTGTATAACCCGACCTGTGTATAAGCCGACCCCCCCCCCCTACTTTTGCCCCCAAAACCTGGGAAAACCTATTGACTCGTGTATAAGCCGAGGGTGGACCCCAGCACAGGTATACAGCCCCCAGCAAAGTGGTATATACAGGCCCAGGGGTAATACAGCAGCCCCAGGGGTAATACAGCAGCCCCAGGGGTAATACAGCAGCCCCAGGGGTAATACAGCAGCCCCAGGGGTAATACAGCAGCCCCAGGGGTAATACAGCAGCCCCAGGGGTAATACAGCAGCCCCAGGGGTAATACAGCAGCCCCAGGGGTAATACAGCAGCCCCAGGGGTTATACAGCAGCCCCAGGGGTTATACAGCAGCCCCAGGGGTTATACAGCAGCCCCAGGGGTTATACAGCAGCCCCAGGGGTAATACAGCAGCCCCAGGGGTTATACAGCAGCCCCAGGGGTAATACAGCAGCCCCAGTGGTATATACAGGCCCCAGCAGTATATACAGCAGCCCCAGTGGTATATACAGGCCCCAGCAGTATATACAGCAGGCCCAGTGGTGGTGTATACAGGGCCCAGTGGTGGTGTATACAGGGCCCAGTATGCGGGGGGGGGGGGGGGAGCGCGCCTTTGCACACTCACCGCGGCCGCCGTCACCGTGCGTCTGCTGTAAGGCTGCTTTCACACTGCATTTTTCTGTGATCCGTGGCTGTCCGTTGTAAAACGGACAGCCACGGATCAGATTTTGGCCCCATGTTATCCTATGGGCACGGTTCACATCGGATTTGGCCTTATTGGCATCCGATTTTTGTCGGATCTGATTCTGGCCGATTTTTTTGCTGTGCCCAAAATCGCAGCCTGCTTCGATTTTTGGCACAGCGGGTCAAATCGGACCGAATTGGATCCGACCTGATCCGTGCCAAATAAGGCTGCTTTCACACAGCGTTTTTGTGCTGTCCGAGGGGATCAGACTTTTTGCAGCTCCCCTCGGACAGCAACTGATCCAAACTGATGACTGCAATCGGATGCCAAATAGGCATCCGATCCCGATGTTTTGCAGCATCAGTTTGGATCCTCTCCCTGCTCCTCCTGTCACCTTGTCCCCCTCCTGTCCCCCTCCTGTCACCCTTCTCCCCTCTGTCCCCCCACTTTGCAGCCCCTCTGTGCCCCCCTCTTTGCCCCCCTCTTTGCCCCCCTCTTTGCCCCCCTCTTTGCCCCCCCTCTTTGCCCCCCCTCTTTGCCGCCCCTCTTTGCCGCCCCTCTTTGCCGCCCCTCTTTGCCGCCCCTCTTTGCCGCCCCTCTTTGCCGCCCCTCTTTGCCGCCCCTCTTTGCCGCCCCTCTTTGCCGCCCCTCTTTGCCGCCCCTCTTTGCCGCCCCTCTTTGCCGCCCCTCTTTGCCGCCCCTCTTTGCCGCCCCTCTTTGCCGCCCCTCTTTGCCGCCCCTCTTTGCCGCCCCTCTTTGCCGCCCCTCTTTGCAGCCCCTCTTTGCAGCCCCTCTTTGCAGCCCCTCTTTGCAGCCCCTCTTTGCAGCCCCTCTTTGCAGCCCCTCTTTGCAGCCCCTCTTTGCAGCCCCTCTTTGTCCTCCTTCTGCAGAGCTTAAAAAATAAAAAAAAATCATCATTCTCACCTCTCCACGACACCCGCGCTGCCTCCAGCTTCTCTTCTTCTGATGCACAGGACCTGGCGTGATGTCACAGTCACATGACCGGTTACCGCAGTAACCGGTCATGTGACTGCACTGTGACGTCAGGCCAGGTCCTGGAAGCACAGAGCCGAGCGCAGGAGGCATCGCTGGATCGTGGAGAGGTGAGGATAATGATTTTTTTATTTTTAACCCTTTCATTTCACAGGATATCACTTCTGCAATGTATGAATATACATTGCAGAAGTGATATTATGGCACAGAGCGATTTTAGTGTACTGAGCATGCTCAGTACACTAAGATCGGGTCCGAGGAACTCAGCTGTTTCCTCGGATCCGTGCTCCATAGGCCCCATGTTGGAGGAGAGGAGGGGCGGGCACCGGGCAGAGCTGCAGGACAGGAAGTCCCCTCCTCCCTCCTCTCTGGCCGGCGCGGCCGCCGGCGGTCAGCACGGGGCCCCCCAGGGGGTGCGGGGCCCTCCTGGGGCGGGCAATGCGCCCTCCACAAGATGGCGCCCTAGGCGATCGCCTAGGGTCGCCTACCTATCGTCCTGGCCCTGGCTGTGGTACCACTTATGTGGTGTACTATGCCAGTGAATGTTACCTCCCAATGCTGCAAAATCAACAAATGAGCATTTTCAGTTCTTTCAAACATATCAAATGTTTAGAAACTCTACTGTGCCTAATAATTTGGAACAGTGCATTTGGAGGTTTTTTTATTTTTGAAGATTATACTGTTATCATTGGGAGGTTTCTTCAATAAAATTCGATGTATACTCTAACAGGTGATGACTTTTATTACACTGACTGTCATTTTCACCGACCATTTAGGAAAATCAGCGAAAAAAAGAACATTTGCATAATAATTTGGAACATGGTGTACACAAAGCTGCAACAGTTGGATGGACATAGACATTAGAGGGCACTGAATTACTTCAGTGACTGACCTTAAGGACTTGGACACACTTTCCTAGTTACATCCGAGTTTGACTGAGGAGACTCAGAAAGGGCTGGAGCAGTGACCCTAAACGGCCTCTCCCTCTCTGGACGGGGAGTCTGGAGCTGCACAAAAAACACAATCAGCTGACAGCCCCGTCCAGAGAGGGAGAAGCCGTTCAGGGTCACTGCTCCAGCCCCTTCAAAGTCTCCTCAAACTCTGATGAGTGTTTTCGAGCCCTTAAAGGGATCCTGTCACCCCCAAAACGCCTCATAAGCTGTTAAAACAGGTCCCTGCAGCATATTGTCACTTATCCCACACTCCTTTTGGCTCAGAAATGCATGATGTGAAAATGTAGAAAAACGTTGTTTAACTTGCTCATTATCCATGTTAATGAGCGGTGGCTATATTCTTTAGTCACCAAGGCGGGCTCTCTTCGTCCTAATATCACGCCTTAATAGGCGTGATCTTTAATGCATCTCTTGTATCAGCGCCGCCCTGCTCTCCTCGGCGCTGTAATGGGGCTGTAATGACGCGAAACGTGTCATTGTCTGCATCGGGTGACGTCAGTACACCCACGCCGCATGCGCAATGCGGTGCAAGAAGCCCGCAGAGCAGCGCGGGTGTACTAACATCACCCCTAGCCTGAAATGATGCGTTTAGCGTCATTACAGCCCCATTACAGCATTTACAGCACCGAGGAGAGCAGGTAGGCGCTGATACAAGAGATGCATTGCAGATCACGGCTATTAAGGCGTGATATTAGGACGAAGAGAGCCCGCCTTGGTGACTAAAGAATATAGCCACCGCTCATTAACATGGATAATGAGTAAGTTAAATAACATTTTTATACATTTTCACTACATGCATTTCTGAGCAAAAAGGAGTGTAGGATAAGTGAGAATAAGCTGTAGGGACATGTTTTGATATCTTACGAGGCGTTTTGGGCGTGACAGGATCCCTTTAAGCAGCACATTAGTGAGGTTTGGAGGACTTAGGCTCAGTCCACACTGAGTTTGTGCTCGCTGTGGGGCGCATACACTCAGCACATATTCAGGATAAATGCCAAAGTGACTGGTCACCATAGAGACGCACTGTAAAGAGTAGAGATGAACGAACCTTTCAAGGTTCGGTTTGACAAACTTTTTGGTGTTGAGCAAAACATTTAAGGTTCGGAGTTCAGATGCTTTAGGTTTAGAAAGAAATGGAGCGCATATCGCTGTGGTTGGATACAGTTGTTGCTTGGGCCAGTGTGAGTTGTGTACAGTGTTTGATTGGTTCACACTGCGGTTAAAGGCACAGATTTGGGGTGTAATTTTGAAGCAAAAAAATATATAACCAGCCCTTCCTTTCCAGAATTGTTTTACTTATGGCTGGCTGTGGATGGATAGCTGAACTGCCAATTATTGATTTCTATTGAAGTTTGTATAGTGTGGCAGGCTTCTGTATAATGCAGTAGCACACAATAGTCATTTAGGGGCAAAAATGTCAGCCTCTAGATGAGCAAAGATGGTAGAGACATACCTCGAAGGACTTGCAGTGGAAGGGGTCCTACAAAGTATTGATTCTAAGAGCCTAAATCCAAACGCACCTCACTATTTTCATATTTATACCTTGTTTTCTAAATATTTTAAAAATATAATTTCCTTTACACTCCACAAATACGTATTGTTGGTAGATCATATAAAAATACAATACATTTACCGTAAGTTTTGTGGGTTTAACATGGAAAAAAGTTCATGAAAAAACCTCTCCTCAGGTTGGACAGTACCTGTGAGAATGTACACGTTTATTGAGCGTTGTCTGATCCAGGTCTGCCTATGATGTAACAGTCTACTCATAAAGGGCTCGGACACCAGTAATTACTATGACTTGTTCAGCTGCAATGATGTGGAGATGTATTCTAGTTGACTGAGCAGTACTCAACATTAATTAGAAAATATTCCCTTTATCCTCAGGCGGCAATATTAAGTTCTTAACATTCTTGCATTTGCATGTCACTATAGGTCCTGAAACCATACCAGACAGTTCTTTGTTCCGTAATGTCATACTCAGCATCATGGTTACTGTGTGAACCCATCATATGACACTTGGACAGATGAGTGAACCTACAAGGTGATTCATGCTGCCCAATCAGTAAGGCAGAAATTAGCAGGCCGTAGACAACGGAAACTTCCCCAGATGAGTGCTGCGTACTCCTAGATATATATATTGCAAAACAATTAATTCTGCCCTTGGTCCAAGTACCAGGAGTCACATGACACACTCCCTATGCAAAAATGGGGCTTCTCAGTGTTCTGGTCATATTGAGTCAGATTGGCAATGCTCTGGTGCTGATTTAAAGGGAGTTAATCACTTTTAATAATATAACTAAATACCGTACTTCTAAAAAAAAAAATTAATATAGAGGCTTTTTTGTTTCTATTTTTTTGCACATGATCACAGGTGTGACCAGAATTCATGAGCTGCTGTTAACATCATTTAGCGATTTGCTTTACAACAGCCTACCTGGACCATAAGAATCTGTAAACTAGAAAAGTTCCTTGACTTTTATGGAAAGGCTTTTTTTTTTAATTTATTTATTTTTTTATTTACCACATAACAAAGTTACATATCAATATAAATTACAGGATATTCACAATTTACAAAAATAACCCAACAGAGATACACCAACCCAGTCCCCCTTCCCCCCTCCCTTAACCCAACGCGTCACCTTCAGGATATAAGGATCCAGACAACTCAAATCAACACTGTTGCAATACACAGATAAAAAAAGAAAAAGTGGCACCGACCCCCTCCACTCACTCCTTTTGGATTACAGTCCTAATATCCTATCTTTAAGCAGGTCAAAGGACGCCAGCCCTCGGTAATCTAACCAAATCTCTTCCCCCCCCCCCACCCCCGGCAATGTTTTCGGACTGATTCAGCTTGCCCCGTTTAGTGTATATTGCGCTCCAAAATAATTATATAGTTGAATTAATGCACAAATTCTCTTCTTGTCGCAGGGTCCTAATCAAGCCAGTGCTGGGTGATTACCTTACACACAATATAAAGCATCCTTGCAATTGCCAATTTTCCCCAGTCATCTGACATCACATCTCCTACATGTCTCAAGATGCATGTCATGGGTCACACTCACTCCCATCACCCCTGTATGAGATTCAAAACAACACTCCGGAATGCTTGTAGTTGAAGGCAGGACCAGAGCATATGAATAGTGTCCGCCTCCTCCACACCGAGGACAACCAGAGTCCTCCCTCAATCCAGCTCTACACATACATACTGGGGCCCTATACACTTGATGTATGGTAAATAATTGTGACACTCTTCTGGATTCGCTCTTGGAGATCTTTGGGATATACTGCAAAATATCCTCCCGTTGTGTGTCTGATATGGGTCCTAGGTCTTCAGACCATTTCAGTTTAGGTATCAGTGGATGTCTTTCCAAGAAAGTCTCCAATAATCCCTGATACAATAAGGAAATGAGCCCCCTGGTGCCTCTTTGTGACCCAATGACATGTATCATGTTGTCAGCCTGAACCAGGATCGGTGACCTTCTATTTTGTTTAAGAAATGCAGTTGCAGCTGCAGATATTGGTAGAGCATCGTGCGCTCTAAGGGAAATTCCTTCCCCAGCTCTGCGAAACATACCATATTCCAATCCTCCTCCGCTGACCTACGTTCTGCAGATGAAGCATCTCGGGCAACCTGTGGTCATGCCAAATGGTGGTATAACTAGTGAACCCTACAACCCCTCTCCACCGTTTAATCTTCTGCCATACTTTCCAGTGGGGAGTTTTTGGGAATTCAGCCAGAATTTGCCTGCCTGCAGGCTAGCCAACAGCGGACCATTCCCCACCTTATGCCTAAGGATCCTACCAACTGAGCTGTCAAAAGCTGGGTCCCCACATCCTGCTAAATGTTGTCCTTGGGAAGCAATATAGTAGACCCATGGTTTTGGGACCACCAGACCCCCGTCACCCTATGCACGCTGCAGATATTCCAGCTTTATACATGGCTGTTTACCCTTCCAGAGTAAATCTCTGAAGATGGCTTTGATTTTTATAGAATCTGTTTTGTGGCAACCACACGGGAGCATTGTGCAGGACATAGAGGAGCTGGGGCATAATGATCATTTTAAGCAAGTTTGCTCTTCCTATCACTGACAGTTATAGTGTACTCCAGGCGGCAATTTTTTGCTTATTTACCCAGCAGAGGAGTCAGGTTCTATTTTTCATAGTCATCTAGATTAGCCGATATTTGAATTCCAAGATAACAGAATTCCCGAACTACTTGTATGAGAATCAGTGGATCCTTTTCTACAACCATCGCCCGGTTCAGCGGGAGTAACATTGATTTGTCCCAATTGATGAAAATGCCGGACACTGCACCATAAACGTCCTACCACCCTCATAACTGGTCTCAACTAGCTGCCTGCATCTCCCAAAAACAGGGGCATGTCATCTGCTTAAAGCACCACCTTTACCTCATGCATCCCATATCTGAATCCCCTGATGTTCTGATCCCGTCCTATGACTGCCGCCAGCAGCTCGATGGCAATGACAAACAGAAGAGAAGACAAAGGGTATCCCTGTCTTGTTCCCTGAAAAAGGGGGAAATCCTCAGCTGCCCGTTTACCCGTAGTCTAGCTCTAGGGGCCGCATATAACGGGTGGGCCCATCCAATAAATTTTTCCCCAAAGCCCATACAACGCTTTGTGGCCCACAGGAATCTCCACTCCACACTGTTAAAGGCTTTGGCAGTGTCTAATGAAAGGATGGCCCTGTGCCCAGCATTGTCTGCCCTAGCTTGCATATTAAGAAATAGTCTTATTGGTGGCTGTGGACTTACACTCTGTCCAGGCAGGTTTCATGCCTAGTATGATAGAAGTAATGACCCTGCCAAGCCTATTGGCCATCATTTTAGCCAAAAACTTTTACATCTACTGTCAATAGGGAGATCGGCGATATGAGGCCAGTGCCTTGGGATCCTTGCCCTTTTTAGGCAGTACTACAATAATCGCCTACCGCGTGGACCGATGCAACTCCCCCCTCTCCAACCCTGCATTATATACCTCCAGCAAGTTCGACAGCAGAGACCCCCTAAATTGCTTATATACTTCTCCCAGTAGCCCATCTATCCCCGGGGCTTTTTCATTAGCCATGGACGCTAAGGCAGTCTCCAGCTCCTCTATGTCAAATGGCTCATGCAACAACTCCCTAGATTCAGAGGACAACTGTAGGAGCCGAACTCTAGGTAAAAAAATCTTCAATCTCCTCCTCACCCGAACTCATTTGTGATCTGTACAGCTTTATATAAAAGTCAACCAACACTATCAGTATGTCCTTAGTGGTATGCACCTCCCTTCCATTATTCACTTTTAGCTGTAGTATAAAGGAAGCGTCTCTCTGTGCAGCAGCCACCAAGGCCAGGAGATGACCGCCTCTTTCCCCTCCCCATAATACTTAATACCATAGTTTGAAGATGGCGGAACGTAGGAGGAAGTTCCAAAGACATTTTAGTGACGCTAGCTTGAGCTCGTTTAAGTCTCTCCTGAGCCTGTGTGGAAGGGCACCAAACTATGGCTGCTTCTGCCTCCTCAAGCTCCCTAAAGAGCAGCTGATCCTTTTCCTTAGCTGCTGCCTTGACCCGGGAGATCACTTTAATACATAGGCCCGTGAAAAATGCCTTTATAGCTTACCAAACTGTGCCAATATCCACCAACCACTTATTAATCTGAAAGTATTCCTCCAGTTTCCGCTCCACGTCTTTCCCTGTATCTGTAAGCTGCAGCCAAAAAGGGTTCAATTTCTACAAGGGTCTGATGGTGGGCAGAGACTTCTCATTTTGAAGTGTCACATACACAGGGGAATGGTCCGAAACTGTTCTGATTAGGTACCTGACCTCCTCCAACCATCCCAACAGTTGCTCATCCCCTATTGCTAAATCAATTCTGGTAATGAAGCAAAGGACTGTGTTATCTATATCAGTGTTTCTGAAACTGTGAGGCTGACCTTACCAGTGAGACGTCCCCTCGCGGTTGTTGAGATGCGGCTAAGGAGGCAGTTTTCTTAGAAGTAATTATATGCTTGCACAATCCTTACTACGGCTAAAGTATTTACCGTAGCTTAAAGCACTACTCCAGTGTTTATATTTTTTTTATTTCAGTGCTGGAGTGGTCTTTTAAATCCAAGTACTCTGCCCCTGGTCTTATATTCATCTGCCCCTCTGCCTTCTGTTATCGCGACCGCTCTGTTTAATCTCTTGCAATTTATGCCCTTTCGGGAGCTCCAGTATTTCATGGAGCTTGCTGGGGTAACAATTCATAGCAACTCTGAGAACCTTTTTCTGGCTCACAGGCTTGCATTTTTTTTTTTTTTTTTTAATATAAAGTTCGGGACCGGACTTGACCTGACCTTGAGTGCAAACTGAGACTTTAAAGTGTAACCGCCGTTTACATTTTTATTTAATAATGCAGAACAGGTGATTGTAATAAACTTTTAAATATGCTTCATTAATAAAGTCTGAATGAAAACAATTCATAAACCTTCCACAAGGTATCCCCACTATACTGTGTGTGAAGCTCATTCTCTGAGAGATCAGTCTTCACACTGAATATAGCCACATAAGGGAGGGGGCGTGGCCTACACTGTGTACCGACAGCTGATCAATGTATCACATAACCCCTCAGCAGCTGTTGGCTGACAGGTTGAGCTCCCTGTTCCCGAGGTAATCTCCAGAATCCACATGTTTCTGCTTCATATGTTGAGGTGTTACTTATCAGTGAGGAGCTGTGAGGAGGCAGCACAAAGAAACATGATGTGATTGCAGGAGATAAAAATCACAGGAGCTGTGAACTGACAGCCTGACAACTGTGTTTGAGGTAAACCTGAATACATACTGAGCTCCTGTACCCAGCTGTATAGGCTTCGCTCACTCTTATGTCAGGTTTTTAAACAGCATAGGGGGGACATTTTGTGGAAGGTTTATGAATGGTTTTATTCCAGATTTCTCTTTATAAAGTATGTGTGAAAGTTTATTAAAATAATTTGCTCTACATTATTATTAAATGAAAATTTAAACTGCAGTTATGCTATAAATTCATGAAATGGTGGCTAGGAAGGCTGGGGGACTGTAAAAAGAAGCAAAACAGTGATTAAACATCAGCGTAATTACTTACCAGTGTCCATGCGCTTGTACTTCAGGGACACTCATTATCTTCCTGATTTATTGACTGCACGGTAGATGCTACAATGTATGGCCTGCTTCCAGGTTACCGCACCGGCTCCATCAGCCAATCTTGGATGCCCACTCTCTGTGACAGTACCTGTGATTGGCTGTTGCGCCCCTTGCCCATTGTGCCAGCGTCTCTGCCTGCCATAGCCATCAAACCTGATGTCCTAGCAGTGTAAAAAAAGATGATGCAGAGATTCACTATAGTTTTGATTCTCAGTTCAGATAAACCAGACAGCTTCGGGCTGCCACCCTGAGCTGCCTGGCTTTACCTTGGCTGGCAATTAAAAATACAGGGAAGTCCATTAATTTAAAAAAAAAAAAAAAAGTGTGGGCTTTGCCCTATTTTTGATTGCTAGCCAAGATAAAAACCGAGCAATTGGGAACTGGTATTCTCAGCATGGTGAGTCTCATAGTTATCGGCAGAACTGTGGAGTTGGTGTCCATTTTTGTGGAATCTGAGTTGGAGTCGGTATAAAATAGATCGACTCTGACTTCTAAAATATATAATAAGTTAGGTACAGTAGTTTAATGCAGAATGTGCTGAATATTATGTTCTATCTAAGTATCTTGATTATTGTATCAGAATAATGGTTAAAAGCCTGATGTTCACATTGTGATACAATAAATTTGTCACTTAAACATGAGCCATGTATGAAAAAGTTGAAGTCTGTGTCAGACCTTGGTGGTGCTTACCGACTTCACAGTCCTGGTTATTGGGCCCACCCAGGCTGAATGATAGCAGTCAGCAGCCACCACAGAAATTGGCGTATTCATTAGAAGCGCCAGTTCCTGACACTTTGCCCTGCTCTTCCCGGTGCCCTGGTACGGTGGCATCGGGGTGATAGAAGGGGTTAATGACAGCTGAGTATTGACAGCTTGTCATTAAGCCCTAAATTGATAATGTTCTGATCTCTTTACGACCTGCTTATTATGAATCTTGTCAGATAATAGTTAAAAAAGCAAAACACACAGACCTCTCTTTATTTGAAATAAATCAGACAACCATCATTTTCCAATTTGTTACCCCAACATACCCTCTGAGGATAATCCACAATGATGGCCCCACTCAGCTCACTCAGCTCTGCTGCATCAAGAGATTGCAGCAAGGGAACAAACATTCTCTCGCTGTAATCTTTGCGGTCACAATGACTGCCTCGGGGAACATTGACGTCACTCACTGATTCAGTTAGGGTTCCCCGTGGCTGCCGGCAGTGGGGAAATGACACTTGTTTAGCAGAGCTGAGTGTGCTTCGTGGGGCTATCGTAGTGGATTATCGTTGGAGGGTACGTAGGGGCAAGTGGAAAATGAGGGCTGTCTGCCTGATTTATTTCAAATAACAGATGTTTATATGTGTGTTTTAATTATTTCCTCACAGGGTTGATAATAGGGCACACTTATTTTTTTTTCACTCATAGAAGCAGTGAAAAAAGACAGCGGTCAGGTTTTGATGTGTTTTATTAACTATGCTTTGTAGTCATCACACATGTAGTCTGTACCACGAAAGCTAACAGCAAATAAGCAGCAAAATTCGAGAGAGGGAAGGTAAGAGGGGGAAAAAAACACGCACCAAAAATGCACTGTGTGAACAGACCCTAAACCTCAGATCTCTTTATTGGTTTCCTGGGCCATGTCAGTCATGTTCTCACTCACGTCAGAAAGATTCCTATAATACAAGGATCAGCATATATTCAACTCTTTTAATAATTGAACGCTATAATAATTGTAGCTTTTTTTGCACTCTACTTTGTTTTCCTAGGGCATCGCTGAGGTATTCAGATGTTTCATCTGCATGGAAAAGCTGAGGGATGCCCGCCTCTGCCCGCATTGTTCCAAGCTCTGCTGCTTCAGCTGTATTCGAGTAAGTGCCCCATTACAAGGTCATCCTGCGAATGCTGCTTTTTTTTTTTTTTTTTTGCCTGATGTGTTATTTCAAATCCTATTTCAGATATTATGGCAGTGACTAATTTAAAAATAAAAAATCTGACAATCGCAACATCCAATTTTCAGTTTTTCCCCAGACTAATCAGTTAGGAATGGACAGAAATAAATATAGATATACAGTGATGTGAAAGTGTTTGCCCCCTTCCTGGTTGCTTAATCTTTTGCATGTTTGTCACTTTAAGTGCAACCGCCATTTACATTTTTATTTAATGATAATGTAGAACAAGTGATTATAATAAACTTTCAATTATACTTCATAAGTGAAATCTGGAAGAAAACCTCTCAAGAACCTTCCAGAAGATGTCACCACTACTACACAGCACGCCACAGCTGATCTGTGTATCTGCAGTGTTGTGCCTGAAGGGCAAGGAGATGTAAAGTGAACTCAGTGGACCACTGGTGGAGTAGTGGTAGCTGAATACCCGATACAGCAAGAGACTGGGGAGTGACTTCAGTAAACCAAGGATGGTTATTTAAGTAAGTAATTAACAAGAAGGAAAAGTGTCTGAGGGGAGGACCCTCTGGATCATGACACCAAACTCTTCTGGAGGAGCAACCGGCGAGGAAACCCCTATACAGGGATTATCACGGCACAGCCCCAGAACGTCTAAATGCTGCAAATCCAGGACCACAGGGGTGACTTATACAGACTGTGTCAGTAGAATTGGAGAGACTGAGGAACACTGGCTCTCAGTGGGAAGCTCCGTACAATCCTGGAGAAGCTGATCTAGCCGGTAGAGGAACTCAAAATGTTCTGTGCAATCCAGGAGGGGCATGTACAGACTGCAGTGGGATCCGGAATATCCAGGGAGTTTCTTGAGCGACAGACTGCCAGCAGAGGATTCCGTGGAGAGAGAGAGAAGTAAGTATACTGCAGAGTAAGATAAATAACCGGGAGCAGAGCCGATGTGAAAGGAGTCAGGTAAGATCACAGGAGCTGTGTGCCGACAGCCTGGGGCTCTCTTTGCTTGAGGTAAACCAACAAGACACAGATCAGATGTAGCCACACTACA
>JARQOC010000002.1:419935641-419960929 GCA_033576535.1 Allobates femoralis
TTTATTACACTGACTGTCATTTTCACCGACCATTTAGGAAAATCAGAGAAAAAGAACATTTGCATAATAATTTGGAACATGGTGTACACAAAGCTGCAACAGTTGGATGGACATAGACATTAGAGGGCACTGAATTACTTTAGTGACTGACCTTAAAGGGATCCTGTCACCCCCAAAACACCTCTAAACCTATTAAAAGCTGTCCCTAGAGCAGAGGTCCCCAATGTCAGTCCTCGAGGGCCGAACCAGTGCAGGTTTTCAGGATTTCCTTACTATTGCACAGGGATTGGAATCATTGCCTGCTGTGCAATACTAAGGAGATCCTGAAAACCTGCACTGGTTCGGCCCTCGAGGACTGACATTGGGGACCTCTGCCCTAGAGCATATTAACACTTTCCCTACACTCCTTTTACCTCCTAAATGCACATAGTCAAAGTGAATAAAAACGTTATTATAGTACCTCATTACTGATGATAATGAGTGACTATGGTATTCATAGTCACTCATCCAGGCTGCCCCTCTTCTTCATATCACGCCTGAATAGGCGTGATCTACATCCCAGATTCAAATTCGCGCCTCCCTGCACGCCTCCCCGCTGTGCCCTGTGTCGTCCGAGGCTGCAGTGTGGCTGGGTGACGCGGTCCGCCTCATTCCCGGCGCCGGGTGATGTATTTATACCCGCGCCGCGCTGTCAGCTTCAATGCGCATTGCGCATTTTGAAGCTGACAGCGCGGGTGTAAATACGTCATCCGGCGCCGGGAATGACGCGGATCGCGTCACCCAGCCACACTGCAGCCTCGGACGACACAGGGCACAGCGGGGAGGCGTGCAGGGAGGCGCGAATTTGAATCTGGGATGTAGATCACGCCTATTCAGGCGTGATATGAAGAAGAGGGGCAGCCTGGATGAGTGACTATGAATACCATAGTCACTCATTATCATCAGTAATGAGGTACTATAATGACTTTTTTATTCACTTTGACTATGTGCATTTAGGAGGTAAAAGGAGTGTAGGGAAAGTGTTAATATGCTCTAGGGACAGCTTTTAATAGGTTTAGAGGTGTTTTGGGGGTGACAGGATCCCTTTAAGGGCTTGGACACACTTTCCTAGTTGCATCCAAGTTTGACTGAGGAGTCTCCGAAAGGGCTGGAGCAGTGACCCTAAACGGCCTCTCCCTCTCTGGATCGGGAGTCTGGAGCTGCACAAAAAACACAATCAGCTGACAGCCCCTTCCAGAGAGGGAGAAGCTGTTCAGGGTCACTGCTCCAGCCCCTTCAGAGTCTACTCAAACTCTGATGAGTGTGTTCGAGCCCTTAAAGGGATCCTGTCACCCCCAAAACGCCTCATAAGCTGTTAAAACAGGTCCCTGCAGCATATTATCACTTATTCTTTTGGCTCAGAAATGCATGATGTGAAAATGTAGAAAAACGTTGTTTAACTTGCTCATTATCCATGTTAATGAGCGGTGGCTATATTCTTTAGTCACCAAGGGGGCTCTCTTCGTCCTAATATCACGCCTTAATAGGCGTGATCTTCAATGCATCTCTTGTATCAGCGACGCCCTGCTCTCCTCAGCGCTGTAATGGGGCTGTAATGACGCGAAATGTGTCATTGTCTGCATCGGGTGACGTCAGTACACCCACGCCGCATGCGCAATGCGGTGCAAGAAGCCCGCAGAGCAGCGCGGGTGTACTAACATCACCCGTAGCCTGAAATGATGCGTTTAGCGTCATTACAGCCCCTTTACAGCGCCGAGGAGAGCAGGGAGGCGCTGATACAAGAGATGCATTGAAGATCACGGCTATTAAGGCGTGATATTAGGACGAAGAGAGCCCGCCTTGGTGACTAAAGAATATAGCCACCGCTCATTAACATGGATAATGAGTAAGTTAAATAACGTTTTTCTACATTTTCACATCATGCATTTCTGAGCCAAAAGGAGTGTGTGGCATAAGTGATAATATGCTGCAGGGACCTGTTTTGATATCTTACGAGGCGTTTTGGGCGTGACAGGATCCCTTTAAGCAGCACATTAGTGAGGTTTGGAGGACTTAGGCTCAGTCCACACTGAGTTTGTGCTCACTTGTGGGCGCATACACTCAGCACATATTCAGGATAAATGCCAAAGTGTCTGGTCATCATAGAGACGCACTGTAAAGAGGAGAGATGAACGAACCTTTCAAGGTTCGGTTCGACAAACCTTTTGGTGTTGGGCAAAACATTTAAGGTTCGGAGTTCAGATGCTTTAAGTTTAGAAAGAAAAGGAGCGCATATCGCTGTGGTTGGATACAGTTGGTGCTTGGCCCAGTGTGATGGTGGGGTTACACGTCCCGATATCGCGGCGATATCGGAGGCAACGACGCGGGAGCGCGCATTTAGTGCACGTTTCTCCCTGCATCGCATCGCCAGTTTACACGCCGCGATATCGGGATGCAACGTCCCGACGATGTGTACGCCCACCAACCCAGGAACAACCATTTAACATGGGAGTGAATGGGTGACGTCAGCGTACACATCGTAGTTGGGCTGTTACACACTACGATGCTGCTACAACGGCCATGCGATATCGGGGAGTTGAATAGCTCAGCTATTCAACCCCGATATCGTTTTGGCATCGTTCCAGCATCGCGTTGTACATTCAAACCGTACAACGCGCGCCCGATATCGGGTCCAACTCGCGACCCACGTGACTTTTTGTCGGAGTTGGATCGGAGTTGGACTCCGATATCGCGGCGTGTAAACCCGCCATGAGTCGTGTACAGTGTTTGATTGGTTCACACTGCGGTTAAAGGCACAGATTTGGGGTGTAATTTTGAAGCAAAAAAATATATAACCAGCCCTCCCTTTCCAGAATTGTTTTACTTATGGCTGGCTGTGGATGGATAGCTGAACTGCCAATTATTGATTTCTATTGAAGTTTGTATAGTGTGGCAGGCTTCTGTATAATGCAGTAGCACACGATAGTCATTTAGGGGCAAAAATGTCAGCCTCTAGATGAGCAAAGGTGGTAGAGACATACCCCGAAAGACTTGCAGTGGAAGGGGTCCTAGAAAGTATTGATTCTAAGAGCCTAAATCCAAACGCACCTCACTATTTTCATATTTATACCTTGTTTTCTAAATATTTTAAAAATATAATTTCCTTTACACTCCACAAATACTTATTGTTGGTAGATTGTTGTATTTTTATATGATGTTTTTTCATGAACTTTTTTCCATGTTAAACCCACAAAAAACCTCTCCTCAGGTTGGACAGTACCTGTGAGAATGTACACGTTTATTGAGCGTTGTCTAATCCAGGTCTGCCTATGATGTAACAGTCTACTCATAAAGGGCTCGGACACCAGTAATTACTATGACTTGTTCAGCTGCAATGATGTGGAGATGTATTCTAGTTGACTGAGCAGTACTCAACATTAATTAGAAAATATTTCCTTTATCCTTAGGCGGCAATATTAAGTTCTTAACATTCTTGCATTTGCATGTCACTATAGGTCCTGAAACCATACCAGACAGTTCTTTGTTCCGTAATGTCATACTCAGCATCATGGTTACTGTGTGAACCCATCATATGACACTTGGACAGATCAGTGAACCTACAAGGTGATTCATGCTGCCCAATCATGGACAGTAAGGCAGAAATTAGCAGGCCGTAGACAACGGAAACTTCCCCAGATGAGTGCTACGTACTCCTAGATATATATATTGCAAAACAATTAATTCTGCCCATGGTCGAAGTACCAGGAGTCACATGACACACTCCCTATGCAAAAATGGGGCTTCTCAGTGTTCTGGTAATATTGAGTCAGGTTGGCAATGCTCTGGTGCTGATTTAAAGGGAGTTAATCACTTTTAATAATATAACTAAATACTGTACTTCTAAAAAAAAATTTAATATAGAGGCTTTTTGTTTCTATTTTTTTGCACATGATCATAGGTGTGACCAGAATTCATGAGCTGCTGTTAACATCATTTAGCGATTTGCTTTACAACAGCCTACCTGGACCATAAGAATCTGTAAACTAGAAAAGTTCCTTGACTTTTATGGAAAGGCTTTTTTTTTTTTTAATTTTTTTTTATTTACCACATAAAGTTACATATCAATATAGATTACAGGATATTCGCAATTTACAAAAATAACCCAACAGAGATACAACAACCCAGTCCCCCTTCCCCCTCCCTTAACCCAATGCATCACCTTCAGGATATAAGGATCCAGACAACTCAAATCAACACTGTTGCAATACACAGATAAAAAAAGAGCATACGGTCAAAGCAGCGATTCAATCCTGGAGACGCCTTATGGCAAAAATACCTGACACACACCCAACCACTGCGCCCAACTGGATTCCCATAGAAATTTTAGAATTCCTTTCCCCGGGCCTAAAAATAGATTCCTGGAAATTAGCTGGAATAAAGTTTTATATCGGACATAATTAGTAACGAAAAAAAACTAATCCCCTTTAATGATCTGAGTACAACATTTAACTTGAAGGAACTAGAGGTTAAAACATGGGACAAAATTAATAACCTTACTTCTAAACTCAAAATTAACTTTTCTCTGCCCATAAATGTTAGCCAAATGTTCAAATTCCCAAAAAATCCTACCTTTTGGAAGACTAACAATATTTACAAGGAAATGAATTCGGACACCGCACTGACCAATTCCACTAATTTAGCAGCATGGGAAAGGGAATTAAAATCCACAGAATCTCTGAGCAAATCACTTGTAAATCTACACTCTCACATCCCCTGCTCTTCACTCATTGAATCGCATTACAAGATTCTTCTTCGCTGGTACTATACACCTGTTAAGGGCCTGTCACACGTGTCAATGTCGTCAGCGATCTGATCGCTGACGACATTGACGGCTGATCGCTGGTGAGCTGTCACACAGGTGGACTCACCAGCGATCAATTGACCAGAAACATCGTGGAAACGATTTAAATATCGTTTCCACGATGTCTTGCTCCCTCTGCCAGCCTGCTGGAAGCGGGAGCAGGCTGGTCTCCAAGGTAAACTGCGGGTATCTAGGCAGCGCGCGCTGCCTAGATACCCGACGTGTACCTTAGTTACCAGCCTCCTCCGCTCACCGGCTGGTATCTAAGGTACACAGCGGGTAACTAGGGACCCTAGTTACCCGCTGTGTACCTTAGATACCAGCCGGTGAGCGGAGGAGGCTGGTAACTAAGGTACACGTCGGGTATCTAGGCAGCGCGCGCTGCCTAGATACCCGCAGTTTACCTTGGATACCAGCTCCCAGCGCTTGTGAGAGGCGCTGGGAGCTGGAATATCGCTACTCCCGGTGTCACACGCAGCGATGCTGCGTGTCCACCGGGCGACAATCGCCAGGTTTTAGGACAGATTCTAAAACCTGGCGATCATCAACCAGCGATTTATCGCTGGTTGATTCACTATGTCACACGCATCAATATCGCTGCAACGTCACGTGCAGCCGATATCGTGCAGGCGATATTGATGCGTGTGACAGGCCCTTTAGACTTCACCACATTAATGAGGTCAATTCTCCTTTGTGTTGGCGGGATTGTCTCAAAGAAGGAAATATCTCACCTGTTTTCTGGGACTGCGAATACATAAGAACATACTGGGGTGAAATTCAAATGCTAATTAATGAGATCACAAATAGTGACATTATATTGACTCCAGAACTGGTTCTTTTACTTGGCATAAACTCCATCCCAAAAGATCTCAGACCCCTTATTACTCACATTTTACTAGCTGCTAAAAATCTTACAGCATCTAAATGGAGAGACCCCCAGCCGCCAAAGTTTAATGTATTACTTGAAAAAATCGCCACCCATAATTCTTATGAACTTTCGTTCGCTTTGAGAAACAGACTTTATGAGAGATATGAGAAGAAATGGCGGTGTTGGAATAATTACTTTCCCTCCAAATACTTAAATTATCCGTCTATTGTTAATGTTCCTGTCTTAACACAATCTTAATTTTGAGAGAACGGGATCCTATCCTCCCTCCCTGTTGTATATATCCCTCACCCTCTCCTTTTCCTTCCTTCTAAGTTCAGCCTCAAAACTAAAATAATTTCCATTATTCTTATCTGTTGCATCTATATAATTAATTCTATATATGATTTCTCATTTATTTACAAATTTCCAATTTGTTCAGGATCACAATCCAGTTAACAATTAAGTTTAATACGATGTTTTTGCTTTTACATACTGTATGTTTAAAGATATTTTTCTGTTCTTTCAAGAATAATATACTTATTATGTTATTTAAAAATCAATAAAATTCTTTGAACAACACAGATAGAAAAAGGGGCGACCGACCCCCTCCACTCACTCCTTTTGGATTACAGTCCTAATACCCTATCTTTAAGCAGGTCAAAGGACGCCAGCCCTGGGTAATCTAACCAAATCTCTATCCCACCCCCGGCAATGTTTTCGGACTGATTCAGCTTGCCCCGTTTAGTGTATATATTGCGCTCCAAAATAATTATATAGTTGAATTAATGCACAAATTCTCTTCTTGTCGCAGGGTCCTAATCAAGCCAGTGCTGGGTGATTACCTTACACACAATATAAAGCATCCTTGCAATTGCCAATCTTCCCCAGTCATCTGACATCACATCTCCTACATGTCTCAGGATGCACGTCATGGGTCACACTCACTCCTATCACCCCTGTATGAGATTCAAAACAACACTCCGGAATGCTTGTAGTTGAAGGCAGGACCAAAGCATATGAATAGTGTCCGCCTCCTCAACACCGAGGACAACCAGAGTCCTCCCTCAATCCAGCTCTACACATACATACTTGGGCCCTATACACTTGATGTATGGTATTGTGACATTCTTCTGGATTCGCTCTTGGGAGATCTTTGGGATATACTGCAAAATATCCTCCCGTTGTGTGTCTGATATGGGTCCTAGGTCTTCAGACCATTTCAGTTTAGGTATCAGTGGATGTCTTTCCAAGAAAGTCTCCAATAATCCCTGATACAATAAGGAAATGAGCCCCCTTGTGCCTCTTTGTGACCCAATGACATGTATCATGTTGTCGGCCTGAACCAGGATCGGTGACCTTCTATTTTGTTTAAGAAATGCATGTTGCAGCTGCAGATATTGGTAGAGCATCGTGCGCTCTAAGGGAAATTCCTTCCCCAGCTCTGCGAAACATACCATATTCCAATCCTCCGCTGACCTACGTTCTGCAGATGAAGCATCTCTGGCAACCTGTAGTCATGCCAAATGGTGGTATAACTAGTGAACCCTACAACCCCTCTCCACCGTTTAATCTTCTGCCATACTTTCCAGTGGGGAGTTTTTGGGAGTTCAGCCGGAATTTGCCTGCCTGCAGGCTAGCCAACAGCGGACCGTTCCCCACCATATGCCTAAGGATCCTACCAACAGAGCTGTCAAAAGCTGGGTCCCCACATCCTGCTAAATGTTGTCCTTGAGAAGCAATATAGTAGACCCATGGTTTTGGGACCACCAGACCCCCATCATCCTATGCACGCTGCAGATATTCCAGCTTTATACGTGGCTGTTTACCCTTCTAGAGTAAATCTCTGAAGATGGCTTTGATTTTTATAGAATTTATAGAGTTTTGTGGCAACCACACGGGAGCATTGTGCAGGACATAGAGGAGCTGGGGCATAATGATCATTTTAAGCAGGTTTGCTCTTCCTATCACTGACCGGTATAGTGTACTCCAGGCGGCAATTTTTTGCTTATTTACCCAGCAGAGGAGTCAGGTTCTATTTTTCATAGTCATCTAGATTAGCCGATATTTGAATTCCAAGATAACAGAATTCCCGAACTACTTGTATGAGAATCAGTGGATCCTTTTCTACAACCATCGCCCGTGTCAGCGGGAGTAACATTGATTTGTCCCAATTGATGAAAAAGCCGGACACAGCACCATAAACGTCCTACCACCCTCATAACTGGTCTCAACTAGCTGCCTGCATCTCCCAAAAACAGGGGCATGTCATCTGCTTAAAGCACCACCTTTTCCTCATGCATCCCATATCTAAATCCCCTGATGTTCTGATCCCGTCTTATGACTGCCGCCAGCAGCTCGATGGCAATGACAAACAGAAGAGAAGACAAAGGGTATCCCTGTCTTGTTCCCAGAAAAAGGGGGAAATTCTCAGCTGCCCGTTTACCCGTAGTCAAGCTCTAGGGGCAGCATATAACCGGTGGGCCCATCCAATAAATTTTTTCCCCAAAGCCCATATGTCACGTCCTACTGACGGACCCCACACGTGGACCCACTGGACCGCGTAGTGCGGATGCTGATACCGGGATGATAGAGAGACGGACCAGTACAGTAGAGTCAACAGGTTTATTGAACAACACAAGAACCCATGCCCCAGGGGAGGGCCACACGGCCACAGCACCGGAACACCACCGAAGGAGGCCTCGGAGCGCTTGATCCCTATACAGGGATACCGCCGGTACCAACCTCAGAAGGACCAATGAAGCGGACACGGGTGTTAAACCGACCCAAGGCAACGTGGTAACAACACAGCAGTCGGGTATAAGATAGGACACGGAGAACCGGAAACACTGAGAATCTGGAGCAGGACCTGAATCAGCAATTTCAGCTTGGAAGAGATCCAGGTGGAAGGCCCAGAACACGGGAGTCAGCAAGGAGCCGGCAGGGTGGAGATCTGCAGGAAGTAACACCCAGAAATCAGATAAGCAAAATAAGGAACAACCTGACCAGACCAGGAATAGCAACTCCACTAGGTAGAAGTTGCCCTGGCAAAGACTGACAGGAAACAGGAAGCTTATATTCCAGCAGGGCACTCCTGATTGGCAGGACACAGAGGCTTGGTGATTGGCTGAGGGGAGGAGCATGATCCCTGCAGCTTCTCCAGCATTCACTGATTGGAGATGGAGTTTCATGCGCTCAAGCAGTAGCCCCGGGAGTGAGGAGATGAGCGGCGCTATTCAAGCAGAGGGGGCTGGAGCCCTGCGGCAGACCCCCCGAGTGGTTACACCATACAACGCTTTGTGGCCCACAGGAATCTCCACTCCACACTGTTAAAGGCTTTGGCAGCGTCTAATGAAAGGATGGCCCTGTGCCCAGCATTGTCTGCCCTAGTTTGCATATTAAGAAATAGTCTTATTGGTGGCTGTGAACTTACTAGGCATGAAACCTGCCTGGACACAGTGTATGATAGAAGTAATGACCCTGCCAAGCCTATTGGCCATCATTTTAGCCAAAAACTTTACATCTACTGTCAATAGGGAGATCGGGCGATATGAGGCCAGTGCAGTGGGATCCTTGCCAATAATCGCCTACCGCATGGACCGATGCAACTCCCCCTCTCCAACCCTGCATTATATACCTGCAGCAAGTTCGACAGCAGAGGCCCCCTAAATTGCTTATATTCTTCTCCCAGTAGCCCATCTATCCCCGGGGGTTTTTCATTAGCCATGGACGCTAAGGCAGTCTCCAGCTCCTCTGTCAAATGGCTCATGCAACAACTCCCTAGATTCAGAGGACAACTGTGGGAGCCGAACTCTAGGTAAAAAATCTTCAATCTCCTCCTCACCCGAACTCATTTGTTATCTGTACAGCTTTATATAAGTCAACCAACACTATCAGTATGTCCTTAGTGGTATGCACCTCCCTTCCATTATTGACTTTTAGCTGTAGTATAAAGGAAGCGTTTCTCTGTGCAACAGCCACCAAGGCCAGGAGATGACCGCCTCTTTCCCCCTCCCCATAATACTT
Source organism: Allobates femoralis (assembly GCA_033576535.1). Classification (NCBI taxonomy): domain Eukaryota; kingdom Metazoa; phylum Chordata; class Amphibia; order Anura; family Aromobatidae; genus Allobates; species Allobates femoralis. The sequence goes on from JARQOC010000002.1 coordinate 419,945,373, forward strand.
AATAGTTTGAAGATGGCGGACCGTAGGAGGAAGTTCCAAAGACATTTTAGTGACGCTAGCTTGAGCTCGTTTAAGTCTCTCCTGAGCCTGTGTGGAAGGGCACCAAACTATGGCCGCTTCTGCCTCCTCAAGCTCCCTAAAGAGCAGCTGATCCTTTTCCTTAGCTGCTGCCTTGACCCGGGAGATCACTTTAATACATAGGCCCCTGAAAAATGCCTTTATAGCTTACCAAATCGTGCCAATATCCACCAACCACTTATTAATCTGAAAGTATTCCTCCAGTTTCCACTCCAAGTCTTTCCCTGTATCTGTAAGCTGCAGCCAAAAAGGGTTCAATTTCTACAAGGGTCTGACGGTGGGCAGAGACTTCTCATCTTGAAGTGTCACATACATAGGGGAATGGTCTGAAACTGTTCTGATTAGGTACTTGACCTCCTCCAACCATCCCAACATCCCCTATTGCTAAATCAATTCTGGTAATGAAGCAAAGGACTGTTATCTATATCAGTGTTTCTGAAACTGTGAGGCTGACCTTACCAGTGAGATGTCCCCTCGCGGTTGTTGAGATGCGGCTAAGGAGGCAGTTTTCTTAGAAGTAATTATATGCTTGCACAATCCTTACTACGGCTAAAGTATTTACCGTAGCTAAAAGCACTACTCCAGTGTTTATTTTTTTTTTATTTCAGTGCTGGAGTGGTCTTTTAAATCCAAGTACCCTGCCCCTGGTCTTATATTCATCTGCCCCTCTGCCTTCTGTTATCGCGACCGCTCTGTTTAATCTCTTGCAATTTATGCCCTTTCGGGAGCTCCAGTATTTCATGGAGCTTGCTGGGGTAACAATTCATAGCAACTCTGAGAACCTTTTTCTGGCTCACAGGCTTGCATTTTTTTTTTTTTTTTACATAAAGTTCGGGACCGGACTTGACCTGACCTTGAGTGCAAACTGAGACTTTAAAGTGTAACTGCCGTTTACATTTTTATTTAATAATGCAGAACAAGTGATTGTAATAAACTTTTAAATATGCTTCATTAATAAAATCTGAATGAAAACAATTCATAAACCTTCCACAAGGTATCCCCACTATACTGTGTGTGAAGCTCATTCTCTGAGAGATCAGTCTTCACACTGAATATGGCCACATACGGGAGGGGGCGTGGCCTACACTGTGTTCCGACAGCTGATCAATGTATCACATAACCCCTCAGCAGCTGTTGGCTGACAGGTTGAGCTCCCTGTTCCCGAGGTAATCTCCAGAATCCACATGTCTCTGCTTCATATGTTGAGGTGTTACTTATCAGTGAGGAGCTGTGAGGAGGCAGCACAGAGAAACGTGATGTGATTGCAGGAGATAAAAATCACAGGAGCTGTGAACTTACAGCCTGACAACTGTGTTTGAGGTAAACTGAATACATACTGAGCTCCTGTACCCAGCTGTATAGGCTTCGCTCACTCTTATGTCAGGTTTTTAAACAGCATAGGGGGGACATTTTGTGGAAGGTTTATGAATGGTTTTATTCCAGATTTCTCTTATAAAGTATGTGTGAAAGTTTATTAAAATAATTTGCTCTACATTATTATTAAATGAAAATTTAAACTGCAGTTATGCTATAAATTCATGAAATGGTGGCTAGGAAGGCTGGGGGACTGTAAAAAGAAGCAAAACAGTGATTAAATATCAGCGTGATTACTTACCGGTGTCCATGCGCTTGTACTTCAGGGACACTCATTATCTTCCTGATTTATTGACTGCACGGTAGATGCTACAATGTATGGCCTGCTTCCAGGTTACTGCACCGGCTCCATCAGCCAATCTTGGATGCCCACTCTCTGTGACAGTACCTGTGATTGGCTGTTGCGCCCCTTGCCCATTGTGCCAGCGTCTCTGCCTGCCATAGCCATCAAACCTGACGTCCTAGCAGTGTAAAAAAAAATGATGCAGAGATTCGCTATATTTTTGATTCTCAGTTCAGATAAACCAGACAGCTTTGGGCTGCCACCCTGAGCTGCCTGGCTTTACCTTGGCTGGCAATTAAAAATACAGGGAAGTCCATTAATTTAAAAAAAAAAAAAAAAGTGTGGGCTTTGCCCTATCTTTGATTGCTAGCCAAGATAAAAACCGAGCAATTGGGAACTGGTATTCTCAGCATGGTGAGTCTCATAGTTATCGGCAGAACTGTGGAGTTGGTGTCCATTTTTGTGGAATCTGAGTTGGAGTCGGTATAAAATAGATCGACTCTGACTTCTAAAATATATAATAAGTTAGGTACAGTAGTTTAATGCAGAATGTGCTGAATATTATGTTCTATCTAAGTATCTTGATTATTGTATCAGAATAATGGTTAAAAGCCTGATGTTCACATTGTGATACAATAAATTTGTCACTTAAACATGAGCCATGTATGAAAAAGTTGAAGTCTGTGTCAGACTTGGTGGTGCTTACCGACTTCACAGTCCTGGTTATTGGGCCCACCCAGGCTGAATGATAGCAGTCAGCAGTCACCACAGAAATTGGCTTATTCATTAGAAGCGCCAGTTCCTGACACCTTGCCCGGCTCTTCCCGATGCCCTGGTACGGTGGCATCGGGGTGATAGAAGGGTTTAATGACAGCTGAGTATTGACAGCTTGTCATTAAGCCCTAAATTGATAATGTTCTGATCTCTTTACGACCTGCTTATTATGAATCTTGTCAGATAATAGTTAAAAAAGCAAAACACACAGACCTCTCTTTATTTGAAATAAGTCAGACAACCATCATTTTCCAATTTATTACCCCAACATACCCTCTGAGGATAATCCACAATGATGGCCCCACTCAGCTCACTCAGCTCTGCTGCATCAAGAGATTGCAGCAAGGGAACAAACATTCTCTCGCTGTAATCTTTGCGGTCACAATGACTGCCACGGGGAACGTTGACGTCACTCACTGATTCAGTTAGGGCTCCCCGTGGCTGCCGGCAGTGGGGAAATTACACTTGTTTAGCAGAGCTGAGTGTGCTTCGTGGGGCTATCATAGTGGATTATCGTTGGAGGGTACGTAGGGGCAAGTGGAAAATGAGGGCTGTCTGCCTGATTTATTTCAAATAACAGATGTTTCTATGTGTGTTTTTAATTATTTCCTCACAGGGTTGATAATAGGGCACACTTTTTTTTGTTTTTTTTTTCACTCATAGAAGCAGTGAAAAAAGACAGCGGTCAGGTTTTGATGTGTTTTATTAAATCTGCTTTGTAGACATCACACATGTAGTCTGTACCACGAAAACTAACAGCAGAGCTTAAAAACACTACAAATAAGCAGCAAAATTCGAGAGAGGGAAGGTAAGAGGGGGAAAAAAACACGCACCAAAAATGCACTGTGTGAACAGACCCTAAACCTCAGATCTCTTTACTGGTTTCCTGGGCCATGTCAGTCATGTTCTCACTCATGTCAGAAAGATTCCTATAATACAAGGATCAGCATATATTCAACTCTTTTAATAATTGAACGCTATAATAATTGTAGCTTTTTTTGCACTCTACTTTGTTTTCCTAGGGCATCGCTGAGGTATTCAGATGTTTCATCTGCATGGAAAAGCTGAGGGATGCCCGCCTCTGCCCGCATTGTTCCAAGCTCTGCTGCTTCAGCTGTATTCGAGTAAGTGCCCCATTACAAGGTCATCCTGCGAATGCTGCTTTTTTTTTTTTTTTTTGCCTGATGTGTTATTTCAAATCCTATTTCAGATATTATGGCAGTGACTAATTTAAAAATAAAAAATCTGACAATCGCAACATCCAATTTTCAGTTTTTCCCCAGACTGATCAGTTAGGAATGGACAGAAATAAATATAGATATACAGTGATGTGAAAGTGTTTGCCCCCTTCCTGGTTGCTTAATCTTTTGCATGTTTGTCACTTTAAGTGCAACCGCCATTTACATTTTTATTTAATGATAATGTAGAACAAGTGATTATAATAAACTTTCAATTATACGTCATAAGTGAAATCTGGAAGAAAACCTCTCAAAAACCTTCCAGAAGATGTCACCACTACTACACAGCACGCCACAGCTGATCTGTGTATCTGCAGTGTTGTGCCTGAAGGGCAAGGAGATGTAAAGTGAACTCAGTGGACCACAGGTGGAGTAGTGGTAGCTGAATACCGATACAGCAAGAGACTGGGGAGTGACTTCAGTAAACCAAGGATGGTTATTTAAGTAAGTAATTAACAAGAAGGAAAAGTGTCTGAGGGGAGGACCCTCTGGATCATGACACCAAACTCTTCTGGAGGAGCAACCGGCGAGGAAACCCCTATACAGGGATTATCACGGCACAGCCCCAGAACGTCTAAATGCTGCAAATCCAGGACCACAGGGGTGACTTATACAGACTGTGTCAGTAGAATTAGAGAGACTGAGGAACACTGGCTCTCAGTGGGAAGCTCCGTACAATCCTGGAGAAGCTGATCTAGCCGGTAGAGGATTTCAAAATGTTCTGTGCAATCCAGGAGGGGCATGTACAGACTGCAGTGGGATCCGGAATATCCAGGGAGTTTCTTGAGCGACAGACTGCCAGCAGAGGAGTCCGTGGAGAGAGAAAAGTAAGTATACTGCAGAGTAAGATAAACAACCGGGAGCAGAGCCGATGTGAAAGGAGTCAGATAAGATCACAGGAGCTGTGTGCCGACAGCCTGGGGCTCTCTTTGCTTGAGGTAAACCAGCAAGACACAGATCAGATGTAGCCACACTACACAGGCAAACTATAGGCCCTGCCACTCCACCCATATAAGACCATAATCGGTGTGCTGAAGACAGATTTCCCTTACAACTAGGATATGTCGGGTTTAGAAGTAGCCTAGGGGTAACATCTTCTGGAATGTTTTTGAAAGGTTTTCTTCCAGATTTCACTTGTGAAGTATTTTATTTGAAAATTCATTATAATCACTTGCTATACATTATTACTAAATAAAAATGTAAATGGCGGTTTACATTTAAATGTTTCAGATCACCAACCAAATCTAAATGTTGGGCAAAGATAACACAAGTAAACACAAAATGCAGTTTTTAATTGAAGGCCTTTATTATTAAGGGAAAAATAAATCCATACCTGTAAAGGCCCTGTGTGAAAGACATTGCCCCCCCTTCCCTTTAAAACCTAAATTAACTGTCACATCTTTTGGGAGCTGATTTTAATTTCCCTAGCCACACCCAGGCCTGATCATTTCCACACCTGTTCTCAAACAAGAAGTCACTTAAATAGAACCTGCCTGACAAAGTGAAGTAAACCAAAAGTTTCACTGAAAGCTATACATCATGCTATTCAAAGAAATGCTGCTGGACTCCTGACCTGAACTCCATAGCCTTGTATATAGATCTGGGATGGTGGCAAGTTTGTTTGTAGTTTGTGCTCAGACAGTAATAAAGGATGTTTGAATTCTGCCCCAGGCTGATACTGCCTTATATCAGTACACACCTACAGCTGAATGCACATTTAACCTATTCAGGATCTTGGACATGCCGGTACATCTTTGGTCACCTACCGCCCTTTGATGCGAACTCCCATCATTCCCTGCACATTCCGGGTGATCTCATCAGCTGACGTGCAGCTAACAGACCAGGGCGGATCAGTGTTCCTCCAGCCGCTGTTAATCCCTTTAGAGCACACTGTTGAACACTGACAGCGCATTCCAAAATAGAGCGGCGAGGATCGCGCTATTCCTCGCCAGCATTGGCGATCCTGTGAAGCGATGATGGGGTATTGTCATGACAGCGAAGGGTAATGTGAGAAACCCTAACGCTGACATACTCTGTTCCTGTGAATGACTGGTGAAGACATACAGCCACAGAAAGTGATCATGTGTGCTGTTAAGAGCTGTGGATCATCATGGCTCTGTACAGAACAAGCAATCAGATTGTGCAGTGTTGAGGCGCCTAAGAGGCAAAGTTAAAGTAAAAAGAAAAAAAACAAAGGTTCAAATAACCCCCCCCCCCTTTTTTTGCCCCATTGGAAATAAAAGTATGAAGAAAAACAGAACACATATATAAAATCAATCAGAGCTGTTAACTGCGTAATAGGAGAGAAGTCCAAACGACTAAATTAGGCTCCTTTCAGATCAGCGTTTTTTTCATATTGCAGCAAATCCGGCAGATTTACCGTATCTGTCGCCTAATGGTGGCACTTTTGCGGCACACTTATGGTAAGCCCCATGCATTGTCTATGGGGCTTGTGGCAGGTCCGGCAAGTGCGGTATTGCCGTGATCCGGCAGTTGCAGCTATGAAAAAAAAAACCCTGTCAGCAGCGTTTTTTTTTCGCGGCCACAAGTGCCGGAACCGCGGCAATGCTGCACCTGCTGCAAGCTCCATAGACAATGCATGGGGCTTACTGTAAGTGCGACCGTTAGGCGGCAGATGTGGTAAATCTGCTGCAATTTGAAAAAACCGCTGATCTGAAAGGGGCCTTAAGTTTTTTTTTTTTTTTTTTTTTTTGGTTGCTGCAACATTTGCAATAAAATGCAATAACAGGAAATCAAAATGGCACATCTACTCATAAATTGTATAATAAGAAACGTCAGCTCAAGGTGCAAAAAATAAGCCATCACACAGCCCCAGATCCTGAAAAATGAGAACCCTAGGGTTCAAGGAAAATGGTGCCAAAAGCTAAATTCTTTTTTTTTTTTTTAAAAAGTATTACCTTTTTTTTACCACTTAGATAACAGTTAGGGTGCCTTTAGGGTACCGTTACACGTCACAACATTGCATGCAATTTCACTTGCAATTTGCTGGTTACAGTGAAATCATGGACTTATTGTTCTATTTTGTTGCCATGTACAAATGTAACAATGTGTCCATGATTTCACTGCAACCAGTAAGTTGCAAGTGAAATTGCATTGCATGTGTAAAGGTACCCTTAGGGCCGCTTTACACACACCAACTTCTGTGTCCAACCTCTGAAGAGATCTCTGGTTGCAGTGAAATCATGGACACATTGCTCCATTTTGTACACAGCCACAAAATGTAACAATGTGTCCATGATTTCACTGCAACCAGAGATCTGCGAACAATATCTGCACAGATATCTGTGTGTGTAAAGTGGCCTTTACACACAGAGACAAATTGCTTGCAACTCACTGGTTGCAGTGAAATCATGGACACATTATTCCATTTGTATATGGCAACAAAATAGAACGATGTGTCCATGATTTCTCTGCAACCAGCGAGTTGCAAGCAATTTATCTCTGTGTGTAAAAGTACCCTAAAAGTATACATGCTTGGTATCTACAAATTCGTACTGACCTGAGGCAACATACCAACATGTCAGCTTTAGCATATAGTGAGCATGATGAATAAAAATAAACTGTGTAATTGCACTTTTTCTGTAATTTCACCGCCACTGGAATTTTTTCCCCATCTTCCAGTACACGGTATATGGTTAAAAAAAAAAATGTCATTCAAAAGTACAACTTGTCCTGCAAAAAAAACAAGTCCTCATATGTCTATATTGATGTAAAAACATTATGGCTCTTGGAAGAAGGGGAGGGAAAAACAGTAAACTAAGAGTTGCCCGGGGGTGAAGGGGTTAATTTGTTTCTTTATTGTGGGACCAAAAATTATTAGGCAATTATATCAAAAACCTTTAATGGGCTATTCCCTAATCAATTAAGCAGGTTAAAGGTCTGCAGATGATTCCAGGTGTGATATTTGCATTTGGAATCTGTTGTAGTGAACCCACAACATTCGGTGAAAGGAGTCTAAATAAAAGAGAAACAGACTATTGGGCTGAAAAAAGAAGAAATCAGCCTTAAAAATGGGTCAGATTAGACTTTGGCAAAAAAAAAACAACAAAAAAAACAAAACATCATCTAAAGAAGCCTGCCCAGTTCTGGAAAACAGAATTATTCTTACCGTTAATTCCTTTTCTTGGGCCCTTCCACGACAGCATAGGAGGTTGCCTCTCCACGCCCTAATTGGGACAGGAAGCACAAGAGAGGTTAAAAGGCCCCTCCCACCTCCCACAAGCCAGTGTCTTACAAAGAACCATAGCAGGAGGAATAGGAACACATTCCAGGAAAATCAAGGAATATAGGGAGGGTAATAAGTGCTGTCGTGGAAGGGCCCAAGAAAAGGAATTAACGGTAAGAATAATTCTGTTTTCTCCAGGCCCCTTCCACGACAGCATAGGAGGAATACCAACGAATTGATACCTAGGGGGGGAAATCACAGCCTGCAGGACATCCTGCAAAAAGCCAAATCCCCGGGGGATCCCAGATCCAGACGATAAGGAGTCGGGAAGGTACGCAGGGAGGACCACGCAGCCGCCTCGCAGAGCTGCTACGACAAAGCCCCTGCTCAACGTGCCCCGAAGACTGCGGAAGCACAGGCGGAAGGGCAGGAAAACCCGGAAGGTGACAGAACCTGCCAGGCGAGGCCAGAACAGGAAGGGCCCGGGTGGGCCAGGGGGCCACGGGAATCAAAGCCCCGGACGAGCTCACCTGACGGTCAAAGGGCACAAGAAAAAAGGTAGGGAACTATGCGTCAGGGTATCACCACCCCAAGACAACCAAGCCCGGTCCTGCGATCAGGAAGGAATGAACATCAAGACCCCCAGGGGGAAGAAGTAAAGGACCAGCTGAGGGACAAAGCTGTCAGCACGGACAGAGAACTATGGGTGCCGGAAGGACAAGCCAGAAGCATCCCGACCCGTCGAGCAGACAGGAATGCCACAAGAAAAGGAGTCTTGTGAGACAAGCGGACAGCACTGGAAGAGAGCGGCCCCGAGGGAGAACGTGACAGGCCAAACAGGACCACAACGAGAGCCCAGGCAGGAGCAAGGACCCCTCGCGGACAAAGTCCGGAAGCAGACACCAAAAAACGGCGAACCCAGGGAAGAGATGCCCAACTGCCCCCAAGAGCGGGCCGCCGAAACCAGCCCACAATGTGGCAGGCGCCAGGACCAACCCACCTGGAGAAAAAAACCAGAAAGCGCGAGACATCTGGAAGGACGAGACCCATACCAAGAGAAGAATCGCAGCCCCACCGCAGTGTGCAGAAGGGACCGGCCAACGGACCCCGGCAAGGCAGTCACGAATCGTCCAGACAGGCCTGGAGGCCTCAGTACAGGGGCCCAGAAGCCAAGCAGCGAAGCTGAGCCACCGAGATCTGGAGGACAAAACGAACCCAGAAACAGTAAGGAGGGGTCAGGGCCCAACACGACCGGACCCTCGAGATTGAAAGATATACTCAGGGCGAAACCAGCCTCTCCTCGGCCACCGAGGAGCCACAAGGATGGTTAGAACATCGCCGTTCCCGAACTTCCTCAGAGGACCTGCCTGAAGGGAAATAGGCGGGAAGTGAACAGGACGAAGGCCAGTGACCCAAGCATGCCACCAGAGAGTAGAACTCACCTGGTCCAAGTTCCACACTCCTGGGCGGAAACCCAGGCGGCGGAGGAAATCCGCCAGAAGGCGCAATGACCTCATCAGGGGAACAGGCGAAGGAAAAAACAGGAACAGCTCAGCCCAGAGGAAGAACTGGGAGGACCCCGAAACAGGGCGCAGGACCCCGGCCCCCCCGATGACAGAGGGGAGTCAATGAGGCGACAACAACTGAAGACCCCAGAACGAGAGATGCCATGCAGACCTCGAGCAGCAAGGAGGGATTCCGCGACCCCCTCAGCCCCCGAGAAAAGGAGGACCGGGACAAATGGCACGACCCCATAATCCCTGAACCCGGCCGGCGGCCAAAGTCAGAGGGATGACCCGGAGACTGAACCGAGGAAACCCCTGGCAACAGGCCGAGAGGGTCAACCACCAGAGGAGGCGAAACCCGGAAGTCCGGGACAAAGGAATCCGTCCCATTGAGACAGGATGTGGGCGGGAAGGCTCGAGAGCGGGCCCGAGCCACAAGACAGATGGAATGCCGGACGACGAGGATCCCAGAGCCGGAAGTGGCGACCGAAGGGAGGGAGACAACGGACGACCGCCGTGGCTCCAGGCAGGCGAGAGCGGAGGGAGCAACTAGAAGGTAGACATTCCGACATAGCAACAACAAACTGCCCCGACCCCACAGGAAGGCCACCACCGCCTTAGAAAGTCAATGCCGCCAAAGGTTCCCCAAGAAAGTGCCCCAGGCTCTCCTACTGAGACTCCTATTGGGAAACCCATAGAGACTCCCATGCCTCTCATGAGGACTCCTATCCAACCAGAGACCAAGGCTACTGCTGCCTAGCTTCAACAGAAAGGCAAGGGCATGCACAATGGGTGTACAATGTCAACTGACATCGTTAACAGCTCCAAGAAAATTCAGGGAGTCAAGGAGAGCCCGAAGGGAAGGACAGGGAACTGGAAGTTCGAAGAGGAAGAACGTCCGGCGCCAAGGATGAAGGGAACGGGGAAGCAAGCGCCCATCAAATCGGTTGTAGCCATCTGGAGGTGTCGCCCATCAACGGAATCGCTGAGAGAAAAGACACCATCCAGAAACGCGCGTACCTGACATGCAGGTTGAGCGAGTCAGGCAGAGAAGGACCCGGGAGGCCCCAGATGGCACCCTGACCAAGAAGAGGCAGGAGTAGACCTAACACCACTCCAAGGGTAGGAAATGAGGCGTATGCAAGCAGGAAATCCCTCACCCTTGCATAAAGAATACCGTGCGCGCCCCGCGAAGGCAGGCCGGGCACCTGGAGACCCGAACTTGAAGAGGAACCGAAAGGACCCCTACCATCCACTGCCAACAAAATCTGCCGCCAAGAGGGGAGAAGGCCGCGCCTCTGCTTCCCCTCCCTCACCAGAACTCATGGAGATTCCCACGGGGTCTCACATGAGGTCTCCCATCCAGCCCTTGACCGAGGCTCCTGCTACTTAGCATTAACAGAGTGTCAAGGGCATGCACAATGGGTTTACTATGGCTGTTGACACGAGTCACCCGTAGGCAGGCCGTTGCTGCTGCAAACGGAGAAGGGACAAGGACATGGTCCCCTCTACCCACCTGGGAACTCCATCCGGAATACCCAGTCCCGTGGGGCTGGGAGTACTGAGGCACCGAAGAACAAAAGGTCTGTGACCAGGGGGGCTCGTGCACCGCAAGAGCCCCGTGGACAGGCGCCTTCCCCAGGATCTCCACCAGAGCCAGCCTGAACACCAAATCAACTGTTAAGGGGATCGAGCCCAGCAGCAGTTCGGAAGTGGGAACCCCACTCCGCACTGACCGCCACACAGCCAGCCTGCAGAAACCGAGAACCCCCCCATGGGAGCTGCCAGGCCAAGGGAAAGGAAGCAAGGAGAGCTTCCCAAGGATGCCTAGGGAAACATGGCAAACCCACAGATCCAGCCAGTTAAGGAGGGATCAAGCACACAAGAAGCGAAAGTCGCCCGAAAGCAGGCGGAGGAGGCCTCCCACGCATACTTCAGAAGGCACTCAATCGATCGGTCCAGCAGGCCCGTAAAGAGAGGACGCTAACAGAACCGATCAGGCTTTCATCCAGTTGGAGTACCAACTGCGCCACAGAGAGCTCCTATGTACAAAAGGAGAGTGGCTGCACCCCCTCACATTCACCACGTGGGACAAACCAGGGGAACTCAGGAGAAATCTGCGACTGAGATCACTCTGGAAATGGTACACCGGCCATCCCAGTCCTCCAAAAAAAGGAGGAATGAACTGGAAAAACAGGCAGCTTAGCATATGTAAGCCCAGCAAACCGCTCGACCAGACGGAGGAGAGGACTCGCTCTTCTCGCCCCCTAGTGCTCCGAACAGCCCCAAACAAGACCTCCATGGTAACGAGGAATTGTCCAAGCCCAGCCTGCCAGGAAGCAGAGGCTGCCACAGAGGGCATATGAGCGGCTGACCAGAGAATCCACAGCCAGAAGGGCAGCCAGGAGCTTCCCTTAGGGGGAAGAAGGCCTGGCTTAGGAGCCTCCGGGGCGAGGGAGGACAGGGAAGCCCGCGCTCTGGACTACCCAGGCAAGGGAGACCCATGTCGTCCGCGCAGCTCTGACACCGCGACATCCCACAAAATGGGAAGTTCCTCCCAGCTGGCATGCAAAAGCATTCCCAGGGACAGTGTCGTGTCTCCAGAACAACCCAGAGGACAAAGAACCGACCGCCGGACCATCAGGACCCCCCCCCCAGCTCTGAGGCAGGGGGAAACACTGGGTTGTGCCTGACAAGAGCACCACCGCACCAGACTTACCGTGGTTCAGCCGGTTTCAGGGCAGCCTACAACCAGGAAGGCCTGCCCCTCCCAGTGTCCAAGAAGGGTTCCCCACCTCCCGCGCCGGGTCCTGGGCAGGCCGCCCCAGGGGAGACGTGCCCGCACGCTGCCCCGCCGAGTCCCGACGCCGGGACCCGCAAGCGCCGCTCTCCCGTCGGGAGAGCACCTGACCGGAAGTCCCGCCCACTGGCGTCACTTCCGGCCGCGCGGGACAACGCGCACATGCGCGGGAAGCAGCCGGCAGGCTCCCCCAGCAGAGGAGGCCGCCGACCAGGGAGACCATAGCCCGCATCACCCCCACCGGGGATCCGGAGGGCCAGGCAGTGGTCCCATAGCATAACACCATGGGAGCAGTAGAGGAAGAGCCAAGCCCGACCAAGACTGCCCAGCATCAAAAGGAAAAAAAGGTATGCTGAAGCTCGCTGGCCGCCACAGCACAGAGAAAAACCTCTCCATGCCCCATGAGGACAGGAAAGACACTGGCTAGTGGGAGGTGGGAGGGGCCTTTTAACCTCTCTTGTGCTTCCTGTCCCAATTAGGGCGTGGAGAGGCAACCTCCTATGCTGTCGTGGAAGGGGCCTGGAGAAAACCATTCTTTTAATGGATACAACTAAGATCAACCTGTACCAAATTGATGGTAACAAAGTATGGAGAAGGATATTGAATAGCTCATTATCCAAAGCAGACCACATCCTTTGTAACACATTATTGGAGGCAGTGTGATGGACGGACATGCATGGCTTCCGATGGCTCTGGGTCACTAGTGTTTATTAATGATGTGACAGAAAACAGAAGCAGATGGATTAATTTTGGAGTGTGCGTAGCTACATTTTCTGCTCCAAATGTAGCAATTTTGATTAGACGACGCTTCACAGTACAGATGGACAATGACCCAAGACAGTGTAAAAGCAACCCAGGAGGTTTTTAAGGCAAAATGAAATATTCTGCAATGGCCTTGTCAATCAACAATTCTCAAGCATGTGACAGGCGTGCTCAATGTGTTTAAGTCAAAAATTTAGGCAGAAAGACTCACAAACAAGCAACAACTGAAGTGTGCTCTAGTAAAGGCCTGGCAAAGCGTCAAAAGGAGAAAACCAACCAAACCCAGTGTTTGGTGACATCCATGGCTTCCAGGTGTCAGATAATCTTTGCGTGCAAAGGATTCTCTATATACAATATTAAAATGAACATTTTATTTATGATAAAGTACATTTGCCCAACTACTTTTGAGCCCCTGAATTGAGGAGGCTTCGTAGAGAAATGGTTACAATTCCTAAACCTTTCATTGGATGTTTATTTCGAACCCTATTATCCAACCCCTTGTTTCCCCCCCCCCCCCCCCACCCCTATTAGTCTGGCCTCTCTAGTTTGACTTGACTATGTGTTAAGTATGGACTTAACAAGTCTGTTTTTTTTTATCAAAGAAGGTAAAAAACTATAAGCGGTCTAATTGGAGGCGCTCAGGCACAAAGGCAGCAGGCACTGGGATGGTTTTTCAACAGACCTTTATTCAGGCTCCCCTCCTACTCCACAACATGTTTCGATAGATTCTCTATCTTCCTCAGGTGGTCTCCAATTAGACCGCTTATAGTTTTTTTTACCTTTTAGAGCGGTCACATGACCTCTCCTGCAGTGATTTTGCTGCTTCCTGTGATGTCACGTCCCGACCACACAGCATTCGCTTATCCCCCGCCCTGTACACAGCATCACAGCCTAGTCACTGTGAATGACAGCCCACTCCCCTGTGCTAACCCAGCCCATGTGTGCTGAGTAGAGAGGAGCGGTTTGAGGCAGGATTGCATGGACACTGCAGATACACTGAGCAGCTCCCAGACTCTGTATGCAGTGCCTGCTTTCACCCAATTTTTCCCTCCTTGCACTTTCAGGTGCATTGCTGTAGGAGTTGCTTGCTGGACCCTGTTTGTGTAATAATGAGTTGTTTGTGAATGATCCTTCACTGCTGTAGCACTGAGACACTGTAGAGAGTCCTGGCCAATCAGGGTGGTGTGGAGGGGGCAGAGAGGTGTGTACAGGGGGTGGTGATCAGCACAGGCTATAAGAAGGTAAAAAATCCCAGGAAGCTACCTAATCATGAAATGCTGCATGTAAACATCCAACATGGAGGCACTGAAACAGAAATTGAGGAAATGGTGGTAGGAAAACAAAAAAAACACTGTGGGAGGCTTTTTTAACACAATTCAGCACAGATAGAAAAATACGGTACTTCTCATGTTAAACTCCCGGGTCTCCCTCTTCATCAGATCCTGCAGGATCTATTGTTTGTGTTTTCCCTGACCCCTCATTCCCTAATCTTTCCATTACTACACTATGGCCACAATTCAAATGGCCACCTGAGAAAGATAGAGAATCTATCGAAACATGTTGTGGAGTAGGAGGGGAGCCTGAATAAAGGTCTGTTGAAAAACCATCCCAGTGCCTGCTGCCTTTGTGCCTGAGTGCCTCCAATTAGACCGCTTATATTTTTTTTTACCTTCTAATATAAATCCCTCTCTGAGGGTAAAGCGGCGGGGAGCAGCTAGGCGCAGAGTGCAGCTTAACGTGAGGACCTGGCGTCGCCTGGCAACAGGAGCTTTAACTTAAGGACCTGCGGTGACGTGACCGGATGCTCGGAGCCCCCGGAGCACGCGGTGTGCGGATGAGCTAGAGCCTGTGAAGGGCGCCTTATCAAATGTATTACCGAGTTGTGCGGGGACAGCACAACCCGATAAGGTGAGTGGCCACCTATTAGTACGCCACGCTAAAAAAAGCCCCCTGGAGCTTCCGGTTCCGGCGCCTCCATGTGCAGCCGCATCTAAGGGCTGCTCCGCTCCCTGCCCCGGCAATCCGCCAGCATCTGCCCTCCAACCTGACCCTGGACATCCACAAACTAAGTGGCGGCTGCGGAGACCCCAGGAGAGTCCACCATGACAACGATGGACCGCTATGTGACGAGGAACCGGGAGGCAGTGAAGTCCGCGAGCCCGCATGAGGAGACCGGTAATGGCGGGCAGGGCGGACATGGAGGGCCCAGCAAGGGGACAGCGCTGCTAGATGGGGAAGTAGCGAGGAAGCCCAGGCCCGGAGATGGGGAGGATGACATAAGAAAAGAGACGGGCATTGCTAAAAAAGCCGCAGGGAACCTGCAGGAAATATCCCCAGAACAATTACAGACAGCAGCAGCCGCCATGAACAAACAATCTCAGAGCGGTCCCCAGGCAGACAATGAGAGCACAGGAGATAAACAGGGCCCGAGAGACTGGAGAGAGGACACGGAGGGTGGATGGGGAGCCCCTCATTTTGATTACAAAGCATTGGCAAAAGAGCTAGCCATCCACCTAGCTGATGATTTTAAGACTGCAATGGCTGAGATGGTAGCAGC